>JAPQWV010004572.1:0-28628 GCA_027422505.1 Craterostigma plantagineum
AGCTTTTGCGATAGATAAGAACCTCATTGCCTCGACAATACACCAACGTCCCCGGTCAAATGGAAGTTAGGTCGCTTTCACATGTAGTTATCTCGGCAATCCCCTTCCGCAGATCGAACATCAAAATTTCGATATGATGAAACTCTTTTATGGTCCTCAAGAATGTCAACTAACCGACTCCTCATCGCCAATACGAATTCACCAACGAACATGAGTGAACTTGGCACAATCAACATCGATAAGCTGCTGCCAATCCTCAGCCCACACTGTTTCAAGCTTCAGTCCCAACATCCGACGCGGACGATTCCTCGCACCTACGACTAGCTTCTCAGTGCCGCCGTCAACAAAACCGATCCACTCACACTAACAACGGAAAATCCACGTTATCCAACACCGAAGTGTTCTCGTTGTTCATCGTTGACTCATCAACATCCAATTAGGATCAAATCGTTTAAGCAAAGCTTCGATGAAATCATTCCAAGGTAAGTCCTTACCTTCTACGTACTCGTCGTACCATTCGAGAGCCTCGCCTTCGACGTAGAGCCAGGCGCGCTGCGTTCGCTCGACGTCAGTGATGGTCTTCGATGCGAAGTATTGAGTGCACTCCTCCACCCAAGCTATTGCATCAGTTCCATAGAAGGTGGAAAGCATCCTATTCCAAGTAATCGCCATTATTGAAATCCGTCCGAGAATCGATAAGCTCTGATACCAAATGTAAGATCTCAGCCGTATTTCCCTCGGTTTCTTACTTGAACTTTTCGTCGAACAGTTAGAGCACGAGATATAAACGATACATATACTGTTTTTTAATGAATTACTGAAGAACCTAAAGAACGATATAGAAGATGTAGAAGAAGATTAGATTAGAGGGGGGGGTGAGACTAAGAGAGATAGAGAGATCGAGAGAGATAGACGGAGAGATGAAGAGAGACAAGATACAGAGATGATGAGAAGATTTAGACTTAATTCATTTGCATGAAAATAGAATCCCATTGCAGCTTTTTATACCTAATATGAGTATATGGGCTCAAGGGCCTTATAATACTAACATATCAACTATTAACCAAACCCATTAATAAAGCCCAATAATAATTCTCCGTGTGTTCACTCGGGTCCTAACACATCCCTAACTACAACTTCCTAAAAGGTGTTCTTTTAACTGACGAAAGAGTGGTTTCTGCTGCGAACCATACGACTTGGATCTTCCTCGATGACGTTAAGAAGAACATTGCTCCAAACATCGAGCTTCTGAAGGAGTTCGACGTCTTCGATCCTTGTATCAGGCTTCTGCTCACTTATTTTCCCGATGTGTTAACTCAAAGAACCGATGAGCTTAGAACTTGCATTGCTCAAGTGGTTGAGATGGGATTCTGTCCTTCGAAGACTGTATCCGTATTGGCTTTGCAAGTCCTTTCTCCTCACAATAAAGGGACTCGGGCTCGGTACAAGCTGGGGTTGGTCTGAAGATGACATACGCACGGCGTTTAGGAAGCATCCTAATTGCATGCTCATCTCTCAGAGAAAGATCTCGAAAGTCATGGACTTTTTGGTGAATAAGATGGATTGGGAATCCAAGTCGATCGCAAGGTGCGCGGCGATTCTTGTCTTCAGTCAGGAGAAGATGATTGTCCCGAGGTGTTCTGTGATGAAGGTACTGTCTTCGAGGAAGGTTGTCAAAGTTCATAAACTGTATTCGTTTGTGCTGCCCGCGGAGAAGAAGTTCTTGGATAGGTATGTGTTTAAGTACTCTGATAAGATACCCGAACTTCTACGATGTGTACACAAGTGGAAGTTTCTTTCGAGGAATTGTGATCTATCTTATGCTGCTGCTGTTGGGAGGTAAGGAAAGTTTATTCTTTGCACTTTTTTGGTATTGTGCAATCGACATGTTAGTGAAACTGAGGAAGTTGGCTTCGAAAATCAGTTTTAGGGTAGCCTTCATTTTGTTTCAATTGACCAGTTTCTCAGTTGTATCTGAATATTGGTATTGTGTTGTTGATCTTCGAAGCTTTTGGTTTTTGTTTCTGATTTAGTACCTCTTTCTATGTGAAGTGAATCTTGTCAGATAAAATCGCCATGTAAGCTAAACTAGTTATCTTGATCAACTAACTCAATTATCCAACCATCTCTGAAACCATCCATCTCTCAGTACTAAGATCAGTGGCAGTTCTGTGAAACGGAGAAAAAAAAAGCCCAGAACAAACTGAAGTAACAGGAGATCGATCAATGGTGTATGTTAAAGCCACCGTCGCATACAAACCATATAGAGGTTCCAGATAAGATTTCCCCGCTGTAAATTTTGTTGAGTAATAGGTGGAATAACATTGGATTTATTGCCTAGTTTCATTTTCGTTTCCATTTTAACAATTCAACACGGAAGAGTATTTGATGCTGATGCTTGTAAATAACAACTAAACATATAGACGACATATTATATTACAAGTACAGTTAAGAGATAATAATAAAAATATGGGGTTTAGTGGAAGTTCAGGTCACGGCTAAATGGACGCCATCGAGGGAGAGATGAAATAGGATAAAATATTAAATATAAAGAAAAACGTCTACAACCTAACAAACTCGCATGAGAATGAATCATAAATAATATCTTAGTAAAGCAACGATGACAAGATAACAATGATGAGGGGAAAACTTGGTAATAGCTTTTGTTGTTGGAAGAGACCAATTCTATTTCGATACAATTCATGCAAATCGATGAGTAATTTAAATTTTTATATATGATGAACGGCTACGCGACTTTACGCCGAAAATCCATATTTTATAACTGTGATCGTGATGTTGAGAACATTTCTTTGTTATTATCGTGTAAATTGCGTAAAGTGGACCCACAAATAAAAACAAGTTTTCTGATAATAACTAAATAAATATATAACTGTTATATAATATTTTATTTAATGAAGCTTTATTATTACTGTATAATATGGAACGGAGATAGAATATCAAACGCACATGAGATTTTATTAATTTCTTTCGCAGTATTACATTGAACGAAATTGTACCTATTTATAGATTGAAATGCAACAAACCCTATTAAATGCATTAAATACATCCACTAACAACCAACTGTATTCATAATACTCCCCCTTGGATGTCTATTTAATGATAGGTCTTTCAAAATCTGATGTAAAGTTGCCTCATTAAAAACCTTACTGGGAAAACCACATGAGAAAAACCACAGTGAAGGAAAAAAGAGTGCAACCATATTTCCTCCCCCTGATAATAATATTATTTCAAATCTCGAAGTCTTCGAACTCCAATTAAATGTACCAATTTTCTAAAAATTATAGGAGGAAGTGCTTTCGTAAAGAAATCTGCGAAATTCTCGCTAGAGCGCACTTGTTGTACATCAATGTCACCATTTTTCTCTAAATCGTGCGTAAAGAAAAATTTTGGTGAAATATATTTTGTTCTATCTCCTTTGATATATCCGTCCTTTAATTGGACAATGCATGACGCATTATCTTCATATAATGTTGTCGGAGGTAGTTTCTCTGATAATAAACCGCAAGTTTGTTGTATATGCTGAATCACCGATCGCAACCAAACACATTCTCGGCTAGCTTCATGAATAGCTAGAATTTCGGCATGATTAGATGACGTAGCCGTTAAACTTTGCTTAACTGATCGCCATGAAATGGCAGTTCCACCATATGTAAATAAATAACCGGTTTGCGATCGAGCATTATGTGGATCAGATAGATATCCAGCATCTGCATACCCAGTTAAGTCTTCTTTCAATTCATTAGAATAGAGCAATCCCATATCAGTTGATTCCCGAAGGTATCGAAATATCCGTTTAACTCCATTCCAATATCTATGAGTCGGCGAAGAACTGTATATTGCCAATAAATTTACAGCAAATGCTATATCTGGTCGAGTATGACCCGTAAGATACATTAGTGCTCTAATAGCACTGAGATATGGTACTTCAGGACCAAGCACTTCTTCGTTATATTCGCATGGTCTAAACGGGTCTTTATTTACGTCTAAAGATCTGACAATCATTGGAGTATCTAACGGATGAGCCTCATCCATATAAAATCTTTTCAATACATTTTTTGTATAAGTTTCCTGATGTACAAATATCCCATCCTTTAAGTATTCTATTTGCAGTTCGAGACAAAATTTAGTTTTACCGAGATCCTTCATTTCGAATTCCCTTTTTAAACAACCGACGGCTTTTGATAACTCTTCAGGAGTTCCCGATTATATTGATATCATCAACATATACTGCAATGATAACAAACTCATTTTTAAATCTTCTCGTAAATATGCAAGGGCAAATTTGATCATTTTTATACCCCTCTTTCAATAAGTATGCACTTAGTCGATTATACCACATACGTCCGGATTGCTTTAATCCATAAAGCGATTTATTTAGTTTAATTGAGTACTCATCTCGCGGCCCTGAATTTTCAGGTAGTCGAAAACCCTCTGGAAGCTTCATATAAATATCACTGTCAAGCGAGCCATATAAATAAGCAGTGACAACATCCATTAGACGCATATCGAGTCCTTCACGTACTGCCAGACTAATTATGTAACGAAAGTTGTTACGTCCACCACGGGAGAATATGTCTCCTCATAATCAATACCAGGTCTCTGCGAGAAACCTTGTGCGACAAGCCGTGCTTTATATCTCATAATTTCACCGTTTTCATTTTTCTTTCTGATGAAAACCCATTTATATCCAACCGGCTTTACATTTTCTGGTATGCGGACTACAGGTCCGAAAACTTTTCTCTTCTCAAGTGATTTTAATTCTTCCTCGATTGCATCTTTCCATTTTGACCAATCATTTCTTTGTCTGCATTCGTTCACAGATCTTGGTTCATGATCCTCATTCTCATTAATCTCATTCATTTCATGTAGCGCTACGTTAAATGAGAACTTATCGTAACGTTGACTTCATCTCGGTTCCATCTAATTCCATTTTGGGCGTAATTGATTCTCTTCATTATCATTATTTTCAATTTGTTCAGGTACCTGACTTTCATTATTATCACCATTTATGCCCATCGACTCTTCTTTAGTCGATAAATCCTCGATTGGACCATTATTATTATTTGCTCCTTTTCTTTTCCGAGGATTTTTATTTTTGGAACCCGAGGGCCTACCACGCTTCAGCTGTGGTTTAGACTCAATACTATTCTTTGTTTGTTCTATAGGAATATCAATTCTAACAGGAGCATTAACAGCTGGAATATGTGACTTTGTCACTCTTCTTGGGTCAGCAAAACTGTCTGGCATGGTTCGCTAAGCTTTGTAGATGAATTATTTTCTGAACTTCCAGTTCACATTCTTTAGTTCGAGGATCGTAATGGTTTAGTGATAATTCATTCCAACTAATATTTGTTTCCAGCTGTCCTCTTTCTCCCCCTAATGTCGGAAAATTTGTTTCATCGAAGTGACAGTCGGCAAATCTGGCCGTAAATCTATCTCCAGTCAAGGGTTCTAACTATTTTATAATTGATAGAGATTCAAATCCGACATATATTCCCAACCTTCTTTGAGGTCCCATCTTTGTGCGTTGTGGTGGCGCAATTGGAACATATACCGCACATCCAAAAATTCTTAGATGGGAAATATATGGTTCCTGACCATAAACCATTTGCAACGGGGAGATATCGTGATAACTTGTTGGCCTGATGCGAATTAATGCCGCTGCATGTAATATAGCATGTCCCCAACAAGACGATGGAAGTTTCGACTTCATTAATAATGGCCTTGCAATTAATTGCAGACGTTTAATCAATGATTCTGTAAGACCGTTTTGCGTATGGACATGTGGCACAGGGTGCTCGACATCAATACCAATTGACATACAATAATCACTAAATGCCTTGGAAGTAAATTCACCAGCATTATCAAGACGTATTTTCTTTATCGGATAATCTGGGAAGTGTGCTCTTAATCTAATCAGCTGAGCAAGTAATCTTGCAAATGCCACGTTTCTCGTAGATAATAAACATACATGTGACCATTTACGTGATGCATGAATTAATACCATGAAATATTTAAATGGTCCACATGATGGATGTATCGGCCCATAAATATCGCCATGTATACGCTCCAAAAATGCAATAGATTCAGTTTTTATTTTCAATTGTGATGGTCGAATAATTAACTTCCCTTTAGAGCTAGCAAGACATGCTAATTCATTTGATTGAAGAATCTTCTGGTTCCTCAATAAATGTCCGCGTGAAATTTCAATTATTTTTCGCATCATAATTGTACCGGGATGGCCCAACCGGTCATGCCAAACATTAATGTACTGTCATTGTTAAACTTTTGGATAGCATATGATTCAATTGTTCTAAGATATGTGTAATATAGCCCATAATCAAAAGACAGCAGTATTTCCAAAATTATCCTTTTATTCAAAATCACTTGTAATGTGCAAATTTTCACTATTTCCTGTTAGGAATATTTTAAAAGTGTCCAAAATATTTATTCTAAGTCTTGATATATCTTTGCAGTGTACTTTATATGTTTTATTTGTGTAGTGGGTTTGTGTTTGTAATGGGCTTGTTAGGGACCCAACAAGGTATTTAAGCTTAAACCCTAACAATCATTAACTAAGTTTTCCATTTTGCTAAAATCTCACGCATTAAACACTAAACCTCTAAAGCACACTATTCACATTCTACGAAGGTTTAATCTGTTGAAGTGTTCTTGGATAATCTGGAATTACAAGTGGTATCAGAGCAAGCGTGTAGGTGAGGAAACTTCATTCCAAGTTCTTTAACATCGTCAGTATAAGTTATTGGATTTTTCAACTTTCGTTTCAAAGCTCAGTATCGTGGGTTTAAGTTTTTTTCTGAGATTGTTCTGCAACTAAGACGGCTGGTTGGTTTCTACATGTTCTCAGAATTACTGAATCAGTTTCTGTCAATTTGTGTCAAACTTCTGGATTTCTGCTGGAGAAGCTGAAGAACAGCTTCGTTGTTTGGTCTGATTTGAGATTGCGAACGACACTTGAGTTGGATTTGAATTCGCCAATTCTAAATTTGCGATTCAGTTTCACGAATTCAAGTTGAGGACCGACCGTGAATTGAAGGAATCAAGTCAACCCGTGAAATATCTCTTCAATTTCTTTGCGAAACCAAAGTTTACGAATCAAGACATACACACTGCCACATTTCGCGAATTGCATCTCAGAGAGAAATTTCACGAACTCTTTGATAACTTTTTTTTTGCGAATTCTTGAAAGTTTGCCAACCAAAAAAGATAGAATTTTGCGAATCCAGTCGAAGAATTTTGCGAACTTCAATCTCCGCAGAAATTTGCGAACTCATTCGAAAATTTTGCGATCCTCAACTTCCGAAGAAATTCGCGAATTCTTTCACACTTTTGCGAATTCACACTTTTGCGAATTCATTTTTTTTTTTGCGAATTGGGACAATTGTACATATCACTGGACATTTCGTGAATCCTTCATTAGTTTGCGAATCAGTACAATCTTGCGATTGCGAACCTTTGCCGTTTTGCGAACTTGTTAAATTCCAGTTAAAGTCTCGTCAACATACATCGCAATCCTCACATAGCGAAATCCACGACTCTGAACAAAATTCCACGAACTAATTTTTCGAGTCAAAGTCAAAGTCTAAAGTTTTAGACTTTGAACCAATTTAATTTCAAATCAACTTTTCCTCACATTACACGTTAACGATCATATCCAAAACACAAGCAATGGACTCTTTCAGTATGGGAAATGATGTTAGACCTCCCATCGTCCGACATGGAGAATACGCAGTCTGGAAGAGAAGGTTCATCAACTTCATAGAAAGCATGGACAATTCAGAGAACCTTCTGGAATCTATTTACAATGGACCTACACAGTATTGGACCATAATTCCCGCCACTACTGACACCACTCCTGCAAGAGAGGAACAGAGGATCTTGAAAACTGCTGACCAATGCAGTGATGGAGAAAAACTGCGACTTAAGGCAGACAAAGTGGCGAAATCATACATGATGCAAGCCATTCCCAATGACATTTTGATGCAACTCGAATGTGGTGATAACGCAAAAGAAATGTGGGATGCTCTTCGAATTATGATGCAGGGGACAGAAGTCAATACAATGGGAAGAATGGCGAACACACTAATCTCTTATGACCGCTTCCATGCTAACAAAGGGGAAACTCTCCAAGAAACCTTCCATCGATTTCTTGTTCTTCTAAACGAGCTAAAGATGAATGGAGTCACAAAAAGTGTAATGGAGATCAATATCAAATTCTTAGGATCACTTCATCCAGAATGGGAGGCTACTGCAATTATGATAAGACAAATGAACGACCTAACCAAAGTTAGCATTCATACATTATTCGACTACCTCAATCGACATTCCAATCATGTGGAGAAACGAAGGGAGGAAATCAAATCAATAGGAAGTGACTCACTTGCTCTTATGACTGAACGTTCATCAAGAAAACAATTCAAGGACAAAGAAATTATCCAGTCATCACAAGTTAAGGAGGGAGAAGACTCTGATTCTGATGACGAATCCAAGGATCTTACGAAACATGGAGATCAGGAGATCACCCTCAAAGATCTTGCTAAGCAACTCGCTCTGTTCTCGAATTTCATGCAGAAGAAATATTATAAGAAGACTGGTTCCTCCTCCAATCGTCAAAGAACTTCCTCCAACTCTAAAGGAAAGACAGGATGAGGAAAACAACTCTGAAACTCCTCATCAAAGCGGCAAATGCTTAAACTGCGGTAAGAATGGACACTTTGCCAGAGAGTTCAGAATGCCCAAGAAAAAGGACGTTAACTATTACCGCCGAAAAGTTCAATTAGCTGAACAAAAAGAAAAAGGACTGGTCTTAATGGCAGAAGAGGATCATTGGCTTGAAGATACCTCAGACAGCGAGAATGAGAACGTGGCACTAATGGCCAAACTAGATGACGAAGAAGATGGAGCTGGAGCTGAAGATAGCAAGTCAGACAGGGAAACCTCTAACAATTCAGACATAGTGGAGGTAAGTGAAGCATACTTAAGATGAAAAATGAATTTTTATCCTTTAACAAATTGGGGAAAAGGAAAATCAAGGAACTAGAAGCTAACTTAGAGAAGAATTTAGTAGTATTAGATAAGTTTAGATATGATTATGCATGTGAGAAGAATCGTGTAATTGTAGCAAATGAAAAAGTTGCTAAGCTAGAAATACAGGTGCAAAAATCCGAAGCTAAAGCCAATGATTTAGAAAAGGAAATGAAATCGCATAGAGATCAGGCAATGGACGCTACAATTAAATATGACTTACTAAGTAAAGAACGGGAAAGACTGTACTCCAAAGTAAAAAAAATTGGAGGACATTTTAACCGGCGAGATCAGTCAGAACAAACGATCTTCTTGAATAAACAGCTAACTTTGATTTTTATAATCCCCATAAAGGACTAGGTTTTGAAAACCATGTAAGTTAAAACAAGGCATATCAAGCTCACCTTATCTATATGATCTCAAATTCATGCAGACAGGTTGCCTGGCAAATCTCATGCCTTTTGTCAGTGAAAACGAGACATCAACACACAGTAAAACTCAAACATCATTTAATTACACAGAATTAAATGATAGTTATAAAGAAAGAAGTTGTCCAGCAATAACTGAATTTGAGTCAGATATTCCACGTCCAAATGAAGAAGAAACCTCAGGTGTTTCGGAAAGTACGACACCGATGGTTACATATGCAACAGGATATGTGCCTGATTGCATAAAGAAAATCGGTGATCTTCCTCCACTATCGAAAGCGAGAGAAAGTCATTTGGTGAAGAAAGGCAGAAACTTCTTCAGGAAATATCTTCACTTAAAGAAAAATTAAGATTACACACAATTTCATACACCTTAGTTTCGCATGACAAAATTTCCCGCACTAATACATTGAAATTTTCAGGACCCACAAAAGAGCAACTGAAGGGGCAAGTATGGGTTAAAAAGGAAGATATCTTGAAGGAGAATAGTGATCTCAATACACCTTTTGTCATTGAGTATTTTCCTCCCAAAACTTTTGTACCTTCTTTATTTCGCCATGTATCGAAAAAATTATCTTCTAAATCAAAAACAAATCTTTCCGTGCATGATCATGTCACCAAGCAAACTCACAAAACAATTCCTAAAAACAAAATTACAAAGTCAAGACACGAATCAAAACCAAAAGCTATCAAAGAACCTGTCAAACCTGCTAAACCAAAAAAATTCATGTCTAAGCTTAAGACAAAGAGACCCTTACTAGAGCACAAATGGGATCCAAAGCTTCAGACTGCAGGAACACAAATCCCAACCCTAGAAATAATTAGTGACTCTGTGTCATCCACCAACAAAGGAAAATCTAGGGAGTGTAAACGGACTAATAAACATAATAGAGGTGGACCCATATTTCAATGGGTACCTAAAACCCTCTAGTTTTATTTTGCAGGCCCTTCATGTGTGGTACTTATATTCTGGTTGCTCCACACACATGACTGGGACAAAGAAACTGTTGAGCAACTACGTTGATAGACCAGGAGGACTGGTACGCTTTGGTAATAGCAATGGAGCCAGAATCCTTGGTTATGGGGATCTCATATGCAATCGACTCACAATTAAACAAGTCTCGTATGTTGAAGGACTGACACACAACCTCTTATCAATAGGACAGTTCGGTGATTTTGGACTCCAAGTTGTGTTTCTAAAGAAAACTTACAAAATTCTCAATACCAATGGTCAAGAACTTCTGACTGGAACTCGCAAGACAAATCTTTACACCATTGATATTAGAACTGTCAAACCAAAGATTGATATCTGCCTAATCTCCAAAGCAACTTCAACTCAAAATGACTTATGGCACCAGGTTATCTCATCTTAACTTCAAGACCCTCAACAAGCTGTCAACCAAGAAATTGGCTATTGGACTACCACCACTGAAGTACCAAAAAGAGCATATGTGCTATGCTTGTGAGAGAGGAAAAATGAAGAAAGCTTCACATCCTACAAAACACACAACATCCACTCAACATCCTCTAGAGCTTTTACACATGGATCTGTGTGGCCCGATGCGAACTGAAAGCATAAGTGGAAAGCGGTATATGCTGGTTATCGTCGACGACTATTCCCGATATACTTGGGTACGCTTCTTACGTACTAAATCAGAGACAGTCGAACATATTCCAAACCTAATCAGAACAACAGAGAACCTACTCCAGAGCAGTGTTAAAATAGTTAGATCAGACAATGGAACAGAATTCAAGAATCAACAGCTCAGTGACTTCTACGAATCCATAGGGATTACTCAACAATTTTCTGCTATCTACACACCTCAACAAAATGGGTTGTCGAAAGGCGAAATCGAACACTCGTAGAGGCTGCCCGAACAATGATCATCCAATCATCACTACCTCATTTCCTTTGGGCTGAAGCAATGAATACTGCTTGCTATACGGAGAATCGCACAAACATTCATCTAAGATTTGGTAAGACGCCCTATGAACTTATAAACGGAAGACTGCCCAACATTGCCCATTTTCGAATTTTTGGATGCAAGTGCTTCGTCGCCAACGACCGCGAAGACAAGTCCAAGCTTGATCCAAAAGCAACTGAATGAATCTTCGTAGGCTACTCTGCACAATCTAAGGCGTACAGGATATTTCTCAGAGACAGAAGGATGATCATTGAAAGTATAAATGTCACCTTTGATGAGGGACTCGAACTTTCTACTGGACATAGCAGTTTGGGACAAGTATCTAGAACACCACACCTTATGCACTCTCATAAAGAAGAAGGAGAGTGTTCGAGAGATGCATCTGAACGGAACTCTTCAGAACCGGGATCGGACAAAGGAAGTTTGAAGCCAGATCAACAAGCAACTGACAATTCTAGACAAAGCAACCCCACATGCTTCACTCAACGAGCTCAAGAGGAACTGGACCTGGATCTACTTTTTGAACATATATATATCTCTCAAAATCAGACAAGACCATCCACCGATCCCTTTCCAAATACTGAATCCAGTCCTAGTTCGTCAACTCATGATTCAGAACATATTCCTAACCAGACAATTCCTCCCTCAGATGCAGAAGCCTCGATCCCAACAACTTTGACAACAACGCAAACAGAGGCCTCCTCTTCAACTTCAGCCGGCAACACTACCGCGTCTGCCATCGACTATCCACTAAGTGAGGAATCGCAAATAGACTAAACGACATTACCCCACGAAAAGAAATGGGTTCGACATCATCCTCAAATAATAGGAGATCCCAATACAGGAGTAACGACTAGAAGATCACATTCAAATGAATGTAATTTCACCTGTTTCTTGAGCCAAACAGAACCTAAAAGAGTAGTTGACGCACTACGGGATCCTAACTGGATAGTGGCTATGCAAGAGGAGATTAATCAATTCGAACGTCTCAAAGTCTGGAACTTAGTTCCTCGTCCAAAAGGGAAGACTGTGATCGGAACAAAGTGGGTATTTAAAAACAAAAAGGATGAAGATGGTGTTGTAGTTCGAAACAAAGCCAGGCTCGTTGCTAAGGGATATAATCAACAGGAAGGAATTGATTACGATGAAACGTTTACCCCTGTAGCCACAATCGAAGCTATTAGGTTATTCCTTGCATATGCAGCACACAAAGACTTTACTGTCTATCAAATGGATGTAAAAACAGCTTTCTTGAACGGAATTCTGAAAGAAGAAGTGTATGTGTCACAGCCAGACGGATTTCTCAATGCTGATCATCCCGACTTTGTTTACAAACTCGAAAAATCACTGTACGGACTTAAACAAACTCCAAGGGCCTGGTATGAGGTGTTATCCGAGTTTCTTATCTCCTCAGGTTTCACTAAAGGGAAAATTGACACTACACTGTTCGTGAAGAAAGATGGTTCTGATATCATGCTTGTGCAAATATACGTGGATGATATCATTTTTGGCTCTACTAACCCTAAGCTTTGTGAAGAATTTAGCATTCTGATGCAATCACAATTTGAAATGAGTATGATGGGAGAAATGTCTTTCTTCCTCGGATTACAAATCAAACAACTTCAGGATGGGATTTTTATCAATCAATCTAAGTACATCCACGATATTCTCAGAAAATATGGGATCGACAAGAGCAAATCCTCAAGCACACCAATGTCAACCTCATGTTCCCTCGATGCAGACCACTTAGGTGAACCTGTAGATGTTACTCATTACAGAGGAATCATTGGATCACTGCTCTACCTCACTGCCAGTCGACCAGACATCTTATCTCTACATGCCTCTGTGCTCGATTTCAAGCTAACCCCAAGGAGTCGCATCTTCATGCTGTCAAAAGAATCTTGAAGTATTTGAAAGGAACACCAGACCTTGGATTGTGGTATCCTAAGAACTCAAGTATGAAACTAATAGGGTATTCTGACGCGGACTTTGCAGGATGCAGACTGGACAGGAAAAGCACTTCTGGACACATCCAATTCCTAGGCGATAAGCTTGTCTGTTGGGCCTCGAAGAAACAAAATTGTGTGTCAACTTCCACGGCGGAAGCAGAATACATCGCTGCAGCAAGTTGTTGTTGCTCACAATTTTTGTGGATCAGAACTCAACTACGGGACTACGGGTTTGATCTAAATAGCATTCCTATTTACTGTGATTCCAAGAGTGCTATCGCAATTACATGTAACCCTGTTCATCACTCACGCACTAAGCACATAGATCTTCGATATCACTTCATAAAGGACCATGTAGAAAGAGGCATAATAGAAATGTACTTTGTCAATACAGAGATTCAACTAGCCGATTTGCTTACAAAAGCATTGGATGAAAAACGCTTCCAATTCTTAGTTGCAAAGTTGGGAATGTTGAACCTCAATTTTTAATTTCGATTGTGCCTTCCTAAAGTTCACTATTTATCTATTTGCTATGTTTTACTTCTCTCTTATTCTGCGCGTGTTTATTATGTTAATTAGTTAATTAGGACTTTATTTTTTTCTTTGCTTACTTTCAATTTTTCAATAAATTTTCCTGTTTTCAATAAGTCGATGCGCCAATGCTGATGGCAATACATCGAGGGGGAGAAATGCTATATCCATGCATTGAGGGGGAGTAAGTGAATTCATTCAATCACTCAATTTTTAAGATACTCGATAGGCATTGCATTGAGGGGGAGTAAGTGAATTCATTCAATCACTCAATTTTTAAGATACTCGATAGGCATTGTATCTAGGGGGAGTTTTTCAACAAATACTTATTCAAGAAATTTCTTCATTTAGGGGGAGTTTTAGTACAACAACTCTCTCAAACACATAAAACATTCATAATACGCAGATACCTCTCAAAAACTCGTATGCCCTATTAAGACCCAAAGCAGAATAGCAAGTAAAACAGCGAATAAGCTCAAAAGAAGGAAAATCTCAAAAACCAGCATATTCAAGTTATGCTCAAAGTCACGTCTTAACTCTGCCTATTCCTTGAGCTTCTTCTCTTCTTCCTGCTTCTGTCAATTCATCTGTAAACGAGAAAATTAGAAATGAGTTAGTTCTTAGATGTAAGGTACTTCAATGAGATTTGAGACATATCTATTTATAAACATGAAGGAAACATACGTCATTTATTGTCCCGACATTAAGACGAATTTTTGACTAAGGCGACGATTTTTTCTTCTCCAATAAGGATATGGTATCATGAAAATCGATCTTGAAAAACCCATAGATTTGATGCTATCCTAGTGATTGATCGAGCCGAATTGGTAATATTTGGGTCATTACTAGATTACTTGGTATCTTTGGTAAGATGAAAATCTCGTACACTTACCTTTTCTTCCTAGGTCATTTTGCAAATCAATTATTAAAATTAAGTTCGCGTACTTCACATTACAATATTGTTTTGCGACCCAAATCTGCAGGCCCGCAAAAGTACGCAAACTATACTAGTTTGCGAATCGAAAGCTCAATTCGTGAAATCATAATTCGCTGAACTCTCAGCGGACAATTCGCGAAATCATATTTCGAAATAGTGGGCTCTTTTAACTAAAAATTTTGCGGCCCAGTTTTAACCCAAATCTTTATCTTTCGGCCCGCGAAATTTCCTTTATCTAATTCGCGACTTCCCCAAATCAGATTTTACGAACCCTAAAAATCTCAAAATCTCTCAAACGCGTCGAACTCAACTAGATTATTGGATTTTCGTTGCTGTGCTTCCCGTCCACACCCACACACTCACAGATTTCGTTGAGGTAAGAAAGAAACAGTTCTTAAATTTTAATTATTCGTGTATTCTCTTCGTTTTTGCAGGTTCGACATCGGAAAAGAACAGGGAGTTCGTTTTTCTGTGTTTATTATGTTTGATCTTGTGTGTTTTATATGATTATCGTGAAATAAACTCGTACTTAGTTTAGATGATTATCGTGGTAAATGAGTACGAACTGTGTAGACAGGATTTTTCAATGTCGAATTTGAAATCAATGTTCTGCGAGTAGTTTTTTCTTTTCTGGGTTTAGTTCGAAAAAAAAAATTTACTTTTAGATCTTTCTGTATTCGCGAAGTGAAAAAGTGTTTTTGCGAATCAATTTGTAGAATAAGTTCACAAAATGAATTCGTAAAATGGGTTGTAAAATGCTTTCGCAATTTTAAGTGGACTGATTGACCAAAGAAAATTTTACGAATTCTAAATTCGCGAACTGCCTTCCCCAGATGCAACTCGCGAACTGATGTTTCGCGGGTTGTGCTTGATCTACTCAATTCGCGAACTGTCGAATTCGCAATCTGTTATTCGCAAATCTTTTCTCATTCGCAATTCGCGAACTGTCAATTCACACTGACTTAGTCAATTCGCAAATTGATTCTCGAAATTCCTTTTGACAGACATGCCAATCTCCATATTTGCAAAATATGTATCGCAAAATTTCTAAATTGCGAACTAGTTTTTCGAACTACATTTTACAAGTATTTTAAAATCAAGTTCGCAAACCCTGACTTAGTCAATTCGCAAATTGAATCTTCGCAATTTTCAAAACTAATTCGCAAAACGGACTTAGCAAAATTTTTTTTAAATAAACTTCAGTCTTCACAGACCCCTACATCATCAAGTTCGCAAACCAAATTTCAATTCGCGAAATTCACTTTATCAAAACTTTCAATTTCAAAACTAATTCGCAAAAACAATCTTGAAACCCTTTGAAAGTCCGTTTCAATTCGCGAAACTCACTTAATCAAAATTTCAAAACTTTACATTCGTGAAAAACACTTTGAAAAATTTTGGGCCGAACAGTTCTTCGTTACTACAACAATTTTTTTTAATTACATATATCCCCATATAATACTTCATTCACAATTCGTTTCTCTCTCTGAATTGCAGTTTCGACAGAATGACTACTGCAGCAGATCTCGTCTACTCTACCTCCAAATGGATTGTGATCAAGGACAACAACTTTCAAATCGACTTGAATACTTTCAAGTGTAAGGAAGAGATCATACCATCCATCCTGAGAAACCACCATCTGGGATACGCCTTCTCTGCATCAGTTCCCGTACCTACCGTGTACCTTCAACAGTTCTGGGGAACTATGACTACCAAAATTTCGCAAGACAACACCACCTACTATGAAGCCAAAATAGCAAACGAGACTGTCAGAATCACAAAGGATTTCTTACGACAAATTCTTCGGCTGCCAAGTCAACCAGAATATGAAGAAGAGGCATCCCAGAACGAGATAATCGCAGATATGTTGAAAATGGGTTACTACAGCTCACTCGAGTATGTTTCCCGTTTTCAACAATCTATGATTCCACACCCATGGCGAACCCTCTTTGCAATTGTCAACAAGTGCTTCTCACCAAAGCACTCCGGATGGGACCGATGCAACATCACGATTCTCCGAATCTTTCACGGGATCGTCTTTAGGAAAGGATACGACTATGCCAAGCTAATAGGAATGGACCTGGACGATCAGCTTCATCAGAGATCAAAATCCAAATCGAAGAAGACAAAGAAGCTACCCTATCCCCGGTGGTTTTCACTGATGATCCACCACTTTATGACTACAACACCGGGGATACCACCACGACCGCAAGAAGAGAACTATACCCCACCCAAACTCAAATTTCTTCAAAAAGGAAAAACGGATGAGAAATACTCACGAACACCGATGCCCATTCCGCGCGCTACCTTACTACTAGCTAACCCAGAAGACATTGAAAAATACTGCAAAAATTACAACATTCCACACCCCATGACTCAGGCCGACCCACCCGAGTCTAACCCAGGGGTTAGTGAGACTGAGAGAGTAGAAACGAGAGAGAGAGAACAAGCAAGTGAGATACTGAGAGAAACCACAGAAACCGAATTTGTCCCACACGCACCACAGACTACATCTCAAGAAGCAATCCCTGACCAACCACCACCATCCTCTGAACAAACCATACCTAAACAATCGCTCGAGGAACAACCACATGCCGAACGACTCGAACAACCACTAATAGATGTTCTCGAGACAACTACGACTGCACTAGCTCAGTCAGAAAAAGCCGGGTCAACCCCTAGGATAGAAGACGTCGTACTCGACCCAACGACGCATGAGCGAACCCCACCTGACCATTCACTTGTCTCCCAACAGACAAGTGTCTCAACGCAACACGAACCACCCCAAGCCTCCAGCAGCTCGGTTCCTGTGTCTGAACCAATTCAAGAAATACCCATTTCCGTGACACAGGCCGAGCCTCAGCCTGATCTTCATGTCTCAACGTTCATAGAAGAGCCCCAAATAAAGGCTCTTCAAGGATTGGACATAAGTCTCTCGGATGTTGATGATTTCAGCAGCTCACCATCCGCGAGCCACCGTACAGAACCTAGTTCTGGACGCGTGCTAACGAGACGCCTTGGCGATCTCGGTGACAACTCCACCCAAGCCCGTCACATTGACGTGGCCACAACGACCCGAGCACCATCTCCGAGAGATGTGTCGCAAGGAGAGGTCGGAAGACACGTGGAAACTGAAGTCCATCCGACTTCGGTTGACAAGGGCCACCGTACAGAACCTAGTTCTGAACGTGTGATAACGGCAAATCCTAGTGATGCCGGTGCACCAACGCCAACTCCCCTAACTGTGACAACGGCCTATCTGGAAAATCGCCTTTTTGAGTTCTTTGAATCCGTGACCTTACCACGGGTTCGAGGACTCATTAAGGATGCCATGCAATCAGCCTCCACGGACAAAGGAAAGACACCCATGGTAGACCAACCATCACAGCCTCGCCTCATCTCACTACCACCACCACGAGTAACGCCTGAACCCAGTCCATACAACATGCCTCTACTTGAGCTCTTCGATGTAGGTATCTCTCGCATTATTACCCTCGACGATCAGCGGACTCCGGAAGAAGAAGATTTCTACAAAAAGCTGATTAAAGGTGGAATCATACCTAACCCAACCACATGTCGTCAAGAAGGCCCAAGTCAGAAGCGTCGTCATGATGATACTGACGATCAGGATCGTCCTGAGGGGGAGAAGAGACCAAGAATCACTCTCGGCGGACGAGGACGCGGGGTTCAAACTCGTGGAGGAGGTTCTTCCCGACAACCCAACCCACCACCAAGGTCCTCTAGGGGCAAACAAGCTACGCCAGGGCCGAACCAGACAATTTCCCCTGGCGAAGCAGAGTCTGGCTCTCTGAGGATCTCCATCTAATCAGTCCAAACAACCACAAACCCTCGTCCAAATGATCCTCAAGGCTACGTCGACAGATACATCTTAGAAGAGGAATGGATGACGAGAACAGAGACAGAAGAAGAGTCCCGCCTTAGAATTGAAAATGTTCGCAAAATTTTGAAGGCGGCAACAGCAGACCTCTGTTTCATTGAGCGAGAGGAAGAGGAGCAAGGAGAAAATCCTGAGGCAGATCTTCCAGAGCTTCCAGAACTCCTTCGACATCAAGTGCCCGAGGAACCGACGCCGGGTAACGAATTCATAGAAACCCGTTGGAGGAACGCGAAGATCAAGGCACCTTTTCTTGAGGATCTCTATCCAAAGATCTGGCGGAAGGAGGAAGAAATAAAGGGAGTCAACGAGCTGAATCTTCGAGGCCTAATGCACTTAAAAGGGACGGCTAGGGGACTTAGTCATCAGATTATGCTCTGGGAAGGCTTAGCCCAGCGAGGTATGGATAGGGATCAGTACAGAAAATACCTCAAAGACCAAACAGCCATCTGTGATGTCAAGGATGTCGAATGGGCGGTAGGAAGATATGTGGGTCCTGTCTTTGTGATTGATCGATATGACAGGAAAGTCGAAAGATATACAGAAGCAGATCTTCCCTACTTCCCACTGGGAGAACTCAACAAGCTTTACAATATTTATCGCAACAAGTTCACCCTTGACACTCACACAAAAAGAGATGGTTACGGAGCTATCAAAGAGTGCATGCTGAGACAGATCAAGTACTTTGCATCACATGACTTCCAAATGGCCTTGGAAAACAATATGAGCAAAGTCAACCCAACTTGTCCACTTAACAGATATAAGGATCTCGACAAGTATGGAGAGGGATACATCTTTCTTGAACCATCTCCTGGGGTCACTTACCTTCAAGCTCAGAAACAGGATTACAAGTGTTCCTTCTATCAGATGCCTCCAAATTTTCAGATGGAACATTGAAGATTATCCTTAACCAACTTGTGACAAAGAAGAAGACAGTGTCTGAAGACGACAAATTAGAAGGCACGAAACTAGAAGAAAAGGAAGTTCTACGGAAACTCGTCGAAAAGATCAGATATCGAATTGTTCTTCGGAATGACATCAGACAGTTCGAGCACGCCCTAGGATTCAGGAAGACCTATTTGGCCCACAGGGAACCTCCACCCCTCCTCGCTCAAAGAAAAAGAAGAAGTGAAGACTTAGAGAATAGGCTCATCTGTACTTTGGACACTTAGGGGGAGAATGTTAGGAATATTTTAAGTGTCCAAAATATTTATTCTAAGTCTTGATATATCTTTGCAGTGTACTTTATATGTTTTATTTGTGTAGTGGGTTTGTGTTTGTAATGGGCTTGTTAGGGGCCCAATAAGCTTAAATACCTCTCAAGGTATTTAGCTTAAACCCTAACAATCATTAACTAAGTTTTCCATTTTGCTAAAATCTCACGCATTAAACACTAAACCTCTAAAGCACACTATTCACATTCTACGAATGTTTAATCTGTTGAAGTGTTCTTGGATAATCTGGAATTACATTTCCCTTTTGTGCAGTCTCAACATGATATTCGTTATTTCGAATCGCTTTAAAACTTAATAAATTCTTTTGAGACTTAGGGCATTTTCAATAATCAGCCTTGTTCCTCTGGGCAACAATATATTAGCTCTTTCGGAGCCTTCAATTATATTTGTGCTCCACGATATAGTTATGACACTGGCTTCTTTCATATCAATATGCTCGAAATATTTCTTATTTTTCAAAATTGTATTAGTGGTTGCACAGTCTGCAAGACATAATTCTCCATTGCACGTGCTCATGTCCATCATATAAAAATGCTTTATAAACAAACATATAATTATTAATACATATTATTGAAAACAAACAGTACATAGCAAACATAGGAATCGCATTCACACGATAATAATTAAAGCAAATATAACATTCAAATAATACACACCAAAGCACACAATAATTATGCATATAATTTATAAAACTATAGCAGATCAAACTTCTTCATTTGAGAGGTTCAGGAAATCATCGACATCGAAATTAACACCTTCATCATTAACACCAGAAGCTGAAGCAATTTCTCCCTGAACGAAGTTCGTTTCAATTTTCTTTCCTTTGCCCTTCGATTCTTGATACAGCTCAACAAGGTGTTTAGGCGTACGGCAACTGCGAGACCAATGGCCCAAACCACCGCATCGGTAACATTGTTCGTCGTTCACTTTCTGTACTGTTTGCTTCTTCTCATTTTTATTATCTTTCTTCTTCTGGAGATTTTGATGACCACCACGATAATTATGATAACCATCACGAAAATATTGATAACCATGATAACTTCGGCCACGACCACGACCTTGACCAAATCCACGTCCACGGCCGCGATATCCACCACGACCACGTCCACGACCATTACCTCGACTATTATCATTATTAGCATTGACTGCATTCGCTTCAGGGATGGCAGCAGCACCAGTCGGTCGGGACTCATGATTTTTCATTAGCAACTCATTGTTTTGCTCAGCCAACAGTAAACAAGAAATGAGATCTGAGTACTTTTCAAATTTTCTCTCTCGATATTGCTGTTGTAGAATAACATTTGATGGATGAAACGTGGTGAACGTTTTCTCCAACAAAATTGCATCGGTAATAGTTTCTCTACATAATTTCAGTGTAGAAGTAATTCTATAAACAACAGAATTATATTCGCTTACCGATTTAAAATCTTGCAAGCGTAAATTTACCCATTCATACCTTGCATTTGGGAGAATAACAGTTTTAAGGTCGTTATATCGACCTTCCAAATTTTTCCACAAGTCTTTCGGGTCTTTCACCGTTAAGTATTCAATTTTCAGACTTTCATGAATGTGGTGGCGAAGAAAAATCATTGCCTTCGCCCTGTCCTGCTCGGATGTCGTATTGGTCAATTTGATGGTATCACCCAGACCTTTCGCTTTCAAATGAATCTCGGCATGTAGTGCTCAAGATAAATAATTTCGCCCAGTGATATCAAGTGCAACAAACTCAAGGCTCGCCAAATTTGTCATATTACTATAAAATACAAAACAAAATTTTAACAATGATAATATAACAAAATATTACACGCATATCTAATATTCTTTAGTATCGTTGTCAGTATCTTCTTCAGTATCTTCTTTTGAAAAAATTCTTATGAAAAACATTGCCAACGTCAAAAGAAGTGCCCACGTAATAATAATACTCATAGGCAAATGTTCGATGATCAGATCGGACAACATCCTTCAAAATACAATATATTAGTAATATTAATAAAACATTACAATTAATAATAATATTACGGAAAATTTCGTAAAATATTATCCACATAGTGATAACGATCACCGTAAATAAGGTTATAAGCAAAAGATTCATTTTTGTATAAAAGGACACGATTCTATAAAAATTAAAATCATAATAAGTTAATATATCAATTTAACAATATATAAATAAAAAATATGTTAATATATTTTCGTAAAAGTCATAAAAAAAATCTTCACTCGCCACGACGGGGATTCGAAATCTGGACCTCTCACCACTTTTAGTGACGATATTCCGCGAAACCACTCGCGCTATGACGTTTTGGTATACGGTTTATATATATATATATATATATATATATGTATATAAATATAGATTATAGAATTAAATCCTCAAATACAAGGGGTTTTACATAATAAAATCTTTATTCAACTAATTCAATCGGTAACACCCTTACCCTTCAAACGCCTTTGAGATATAATTTGATATAAATTATCTTCTGGTTCAGATTCTGAATTTGTAACATTTTTAGAACAAGATTGACCTATTTGACAGTTTTGACATTCTTCGGATTCTGAAGATGATATATCTTCTTCAATAATATTGTTTTCCTCGTTTGAGGAAGAATCTGTTTCGATGTCAGATTCTAGAAGGATTTTAGATAATGTTTCTTTTAAATCATTATCAATATTTAAATTATTAATCTTCTTCTTGGTCCAACAAGTTGTTGCTTTATGACCAATTTTACCACATTTACGACAAACAATTGGAGGAAATTTATTTCTGTATTGAGATAACAAGTTGTTGCTTTATGACCAATTTTAGAAGTACAAGCAAAGTTTTCATTAACTTCAAATTCGTTAATAATTTCTTTTCCCTTTTATAATTTAGAAAATCTTCTTTCTAAGTCTATATGACTTAATTTAAAATTTTTAATTTCATTTTTTAAGTTTGAAATTTCTATTGTCAAATCTTTAATATTAACAGCTGATTCATTTTTGTTTAATTGATTCTTATTACGAAGTAATCTCATTACTTCTGCCATACTATAAGGTTCATTTATTATAAGCCTTTATATACGCTTAATCCACAGTGTAAAATCGTTGATAAACCGATCAACGAAACTGTTCTTATAGAAACTAATTTCAGTAGATCGAATATTACAACTCGCAGATCTATAAAATGGGAAGAAATACAATTTCCAGAAAACTGGACAATTGAAAGAGCTATGCCTTTTCAGCCCAAAATACAAAATAATCACACTCAAATAATACAATCTACAGATGGAACTGTTCAAATACAGTTTGATCAAAGTCGTAGATCTATTGATTTTAGAACTCCTAGATCTAGAATGACTAGATCAGCCTCTTCTCATTATCATATATCTCCATGTGATTATATGATAAAGTCTCCCTCTAGAGCTTCGACTTCTCAAGTTTGAGAATCAATCTCTAACGATTATCTACAAAATAGAGTGGAAGAATTAAGATTAATTCTGATAATATTGTTCATGGAATTTCTAAAAATAAAGACGAGGAAATAACCGAGTCAGAAATGGATTTTTGTGTTTGATGGATTTAAAACTTAAAATTGATTTTAGTCCGGGTTCCCCGGCAAGAAAAAAATCCAAAAGGAATTTAATTTACCCAAATGGGAACTCTTTCGAAAATGATTTTTTGAAAGTTTTAATAACGAAGATAAAATTATTATCCAAAACAAATTTTATGCTGATTTGTCAAAAGGAAATGAAAAATTACCTTTTATTCCTTGGTTTTTGACAAATTATTTTAAAAATATGATTTCAGTTCTTGAAAGAAGTTATAAGCTTTCAACGGGGAAAAATATGAAATCAATCTATCCTCCTCAAAGCAGCTTTCAAATTGAAAAAGATAATGAAATTCGCCATTATAATGCTTTTCAAAATTATTTGAAAACGAAACCCTTACAGTTACTATAAATCATATAAATGGCCTTTTAAAACAACAAAATTATACAAATATGTATGTTATTGTTTTAGGAGAACAAATTTCTTTATTAAAAAAAATATAGAAGAAATATCTTTTTCTATTAAAGATATAAAAAAAATATCTTTTAATGAATAAAGATAAAAATATAAGTGAAATTAAAATAGCTAATATAGCTTCTACCAGTATTCAACCTCCTCCTGAGATTGTTGATTTTAAATTAAAATCGATTACTCAAATTGAATATTTGATTGAAAATAAGCTTAAAAATTTAATGCTTAACACTTTAAGTGAAGATTTTGAAAATCAGCTTGAAAATTCTGATAATTTTCATAATACTTTTATTGAAGAAAGTAATAAATTAAGAAATTCTTCAAAATTTGCTAGTAAACCAATTCAAACCAAATATTATTACCCAAGACCAACTCCTCAAGATGTTCTAATTGAAGAACATGATCTTACTATTAACAATTCATATAATGGTCATTGTATTTACGAATGGAATTTAGATGGTAATACAGAAACTTTCGGTATGGTTCATAGGATGATGATGTATAGTACAGTCAGTAAAACTCAAGGTAATACAGACAAAACTATAGCTCAAATGCTTGTCGCTGGCTTTACTGGTCAGTTGAAAGGTTGGTGGGATAATTATTTATCTCAGCAAGATCGTGAAAGTATTTTCCTTACTGTAAAGGAGGAAAATAATACAATTATTGAAAATGTTGTTTATACTTTATGTATAAACATTGTTGAACATTTTACAGGCCGATGGTCTGATAATTCCGAAAATGTTAGGACTCTGCTCCAAAACCTTAGGTGTAAAACCCTTACATCACTTAGATGGTATAAGGATACTTTCCTTAGCAGAGTTATGGAACTTCCTGAGTCAAATAGCACTCATTGGAAATCCAAATTCATTGATGGTCTTCCTTTCCTATTTGCCGAAAGAGTTAAGAAAACTCTTAGGAATGGAGAATCAGTATTGATTATAATTCATATACTTACGGTAGATTAATAGGAACTTGTATACAAGATGGTTTAGCTTTATGCAATGAAATAAAGATTAACAAACAACTTAAGAGACATTCTCTTGATGAGAAAAAACAATTAGGAGAATTTTGTAGTCAATTCGGTTTAGAAAATCCTTCTACGAGCAAACCTCGTAAAGAGTATAAACCTAAAAAATACTCTCCTAAACAATATGAAAAAAGAAAATATCGAAAATCTAAACGAAGAGAACAAAAATTCTCAAAAGATAATAAAAATTATCAATACAGAAATAAATTTCCTCCAATTGTTTGTCGTAAATGTGGTAAAATTGGTCATAAAGCAACAACTTGTTGGACCAAGAAGAAGATTAATAATTTAAATATTGATAATGATTTAAAAGAAACATTATCTAAAATCCTTCTAGAATCTGACATCGAAACAGATTCTTCCTCAAACGAGGAAAACACTATTATTGAAGAAGATATATCATCTTCAGAATCCGAAGAATGTCAAAACTGTCAAATAGGTCAATCTTGTTCTAAAAATGTTAAAAATTCAGAATCTGAACCAGAAGATAATTTATATCAAATTATATCTCAATTTCAAGAATTAAATGTTCTTGATAATAATCTATTAGAAATGTTAAAAGAAACAGAAGATCCAGATTCAAAAAATCATATAATCAAAAGATTAATTCAAAAAGAGGAAGAAACTTCAAAAGAAGTTATTCCTAAAATTACTAAATCTGAACCTTATAGTATGGCAGAAGTAATGAGATTACTTCGTAATAAGAATCAATTAAACAAAAATGAATCAGCTGTTAATATTAAAGATTTGACAATAGAAATTTCAAACTTAAAAAATGAAATTAAAAATTTAAAATTAAGTCATATAGACTTAGAAAGAAGATTTTCTAAATTAGAAAAGGGAAAAGAAATTATTAACGAATTTGAAGTTAATGAAAACTTTGCTTGTACTTCTAAGAATTTTCAAGAAGACAATTTTCTGTCAACTTTAGAAGTTATTACTTCTCAAAAATGGTTAGTGAAAATCTCACTACTCATTGACGGAAACTTTCAAAAAAATCTTATCGCTTTAATAGATAGTCGTGCAGATTTAAATTGTATTCAGGAAGGAATAATTCCTACCCAATATTTTCATAAAACAACTCATTCTCTTAGCTCTGCAAGCGGAGAAAAACTTCAAATTAATTATAAAATCCCTAAGGCCTTTATTTGTAAAAATAAGGTCTGTATTCCTACTTCATTCTTGCTGGTCAAGAATATTACAAATCAAGTAATCATTGGTACTCCGTTCCTTAGGAAAATATTTCCCATCCAAAATATTAATGAACATGGATTTAAAGGTAACTTCGAAAATAAAGAAGTTTACTTTAAATTCATTACTGAACCTTTTCAAGAATTCTTAATGAAATTAAGGATTCTATTCTTATTAAAGCAAAAGAAAAACAGGTAAATTACCTTAAGCAGGAAATTAATATACTTACAATTGAGGAGAAAATCCAAAATCCTACGTTACAAGAAAAAATTAAGTTACTATATAATGAATTTACGTTGCAAATATGTAACGATCTTCCAAATGCTTTTTGGAATAGAAAAAAACATATAGTTTCTTTACCCTATGAAGATGATTTTAGTGAGAAAAATATTCCCACTAAAGCTCGTCCCTGTCAAATGAATTCTGAATTATTAGAATTATGTAAAAAAGAAATAGCTTCTCTTTTACAGAAAAGGTTAATAAAACCTTCGAAATCACCTTGGTCATGCACAGCCTTTTATGTGCGGCAGAAAAGAAAAGGGGAGCACCTAGGTTAGTTATTAATTATAAACCCCTTAATAAAGTTTTGAAATGGATTAGGTATCATATTCCTAATAAAAAGGATCTTTTAGATCGTCTATTTAATGCTATTTTATTTTCAAAATTTGATTTAAAATCAGGTTTTTGGCAAATTCAAATTGCCAAACAAGATAGATATAAAACTGCCTTTACAGTCCCCAATTGGACAATTTGAATGGAACGTTATGCCTTTTGGTTTGAAAAACGCTCCTTCTGAATTTCAAAATATTATGAATGATATTTTTATTCCTTATAGTAATTTGATTATTGTTTATATTGACGATATTTTAACATTTTCAAATGACATTGAAACACATTTTAAACATCTTGATATATTCAAGAAAATTGTTATTCAAAATGGATTGGTTATATCTAGTCCAAAAATGGTTTTATTTCAAACTAAAATTAGATTTTTGGGTCATAATATCGAAAAAGGAAATATTAATCCAATTAATAGAAGTATTGAGTTTGCATCGAAATCAGATCAAATTTTAGATAAAACTCAGCTTCAAAGATTTTTAGGGAGTCTTAATTATATTTCTCCTTATTATAAAAATCTTGCTAGATACAAATATTTTATATGATAGATTAAAAAAGATTCCTTGTCAGTGGACAGATAGTCACACTGAAGTAATTAGAAAATTAAAAATAAGGTTACGCATTTACCTTGTTTAATGCTTGCTAATTCTAATTGGCAAAAACTTATTGAAACTGATGCTTCTGATTTAGGCTTCGGAGGAATCTTAAAACAAGTTTCTCCAGAAGATAAGAAAGAATACTTACTTAGATTCCATTCGGGAAAATGGAATAATGCTCAGAAAAATTATGCTACTATTGCTAGAGAAGTCCTTGCAATTGTCAAATGTGTTCTTAAATTTCAAGATGATTTATATAATCAAAAGTTTTTAATAAAAACCGATTGTCAAGCTGCAAAATTTATGTTTCAAAAAGATTTCAAACATGATGTCTCCAAACAAATGTTTGCGAGATGGCAAGCTCATTTAGCTCCATTCGATTTTGAAATAATTTATAAAAAAGGAAGTGATAATAGTCTTCCAGATTTTTTTACACGAGAATTTATTCAATGAACAATTTTGCAGGAACGTCCCAATATGGGAAAAACTATCCCTCTAATAGAGGTGGTAGAGGTGACAAGCCTATTGTTCAACATGGCAATAGGAAATTATTCAGAGATAATTTCTCTTCGTCTTCGAGCAACATGAGTACTGAAGACCAGCAAATGTACAAAGAATTCCTTAAATATAAGGAGCAAAAAACTCAAGAAGGTACGACCTCTTATGCTAAAATTGTAGCAGATGATGACATTGAAAATCAAGAATTTATCTATGAGCAAAATTCTCATAAAGAAGTTATACTTCTCTTAAGTGAAAATGATTTAAAATGGAAAGATCAACCATGGACCTTAATGGAAAGGTATCTTGATACAGCATCATATGCTGGAGGATATTATAAAAACAGGATGAACTACGAAAATATTCTTAAGTTCACAGAATCTTGTGAATTTGATCATTTTGTTACTGGAAATCAGAAGGTTTATAACTTCAGTAAGATTATTATTAAAAGGATCATATCCCCTGAATCATGGGCTATTCACCCTATGAAGGATAAGGAATATTTCCATCCGGAATTAAAGGTTCCAGTCAAATTCAATTATTGGGATTATATCCAAGCATTTCATAGAGTTTTCTTATATGAAAACGTCAAAAGAAAACATTCTTGGTGGATCAAGATATGTGATGATGTGTACAAGCAGGAAATTCCTACTTGGTTTTATAATTGGTGGCTATCCTATGGAGCCACAATTAATATTCTTAAAGAACCGTTCTCAGGATTATATACTGAATGGGTT
>JAPQWV010004573.1:0-28587 GCA_027422505.1 Craterostigma plantagineum
GGGGGGTTCTTCGAAGGTTTCTGGTACCTCCAGTGGAAGGGGATCAATCGACACATTACCAAAGCCTTCTGTAACTGAGACTATGTCGGCCAACTCCGGGCAAGTATAACTTGATGTACCAACTTAAATTCATGAAATCTGATCCGGTCTTCGAAGTCTCGATTGGCGTCAACATTCAGATCAAAAATTGTGTGTTCGTTGCTTTCAACGAACACCTCCAGATAATTGACCTCCGAATCAGGGTGTAAAAAAAATTGTAATCGCGATCGTCGGAAATTCGTAGTAGCTGATGAAAAACACGTGAATGCTGAAGGTATTCATTTTTTGCATGGACGATGAGCGAACAAGACCTACCATCAGCACCCATAATATCAAACAAAAACGATAAGAAATCAGAAAATTGGATGTTGCGCAGAATACGCCTATAGGGTCAATGCTATATTTGATTATTGAATCGTCTGAATGACTTCACCACCGTAAAATACTACAACTTGTATGCTATTAGACATCATTTTATGAACGAATTTCATTTGACGAAGGGGGCTATTTATAGAGAAATAAATCGTAACTCAAAGTTACGTTTTACTAAATCATAACAATAAGATACGAATTGTGTCCGACAATAGCAGTGGCACTATCTCCGTAGTCAGGGCATGTCAGTCTAATTCGTAACTCAGAGATACGATTTAGTAAAACATAACTCTGAGTTACGGAATCACCTATTTTATTTATAGGTTTAAATTTTAACCTATTTAACTAATATTAATTAGAAAAAGATATATTTTAGTATGTCTAATAATATTACACTACACTTTTTTGGTTGTAGCAGAAAACCGGGCTTTTTAAATTAAATAATGCGAAAAAAACTAATATTTAATAAAATAGGGTCGTTTTTTAAATAATTAACAAAATAGGGTAATCCCCAGTTAATACCCGCGACGATGCAACCAGTAGGGGCGACGTCGCATCCATTGGACGCGACGACCAATTTTATTAATTTTTTTTGTTTGCCATCCCATCGTCGCACCCAATGGGTGCGACATCAACTTTTTTTTTTCAATGTTTTATTTTAACTTATATATATTTATTAATTATATAATCCACCTAATCATAAAATCATCGTTTACTTCATGTGATTACATAATAAAAATTTATAAACATATCTAATTTATTGCTTGTTTCACGACGATTAAAATGATATGCATATCTTATATTTTTCTTTTTAAAATATTTTTTAGTTATTTTCATTTTTACGACCATTAAAATATTAATTTAAAAAAATAAGAAAATATTTTCTAATATAAAAAAATAGAAGATATCTATCATTTTATCTTCGTGAAACAAACAATAAATTAGATGCATTTATTGAATTTTTTATTTTATAGCTTGGTAGATTATATAATTAATAAATATAAAAAATTAAAATAAAAGGAAAAACAAAATATTAAATAAAAAAAGAGAAGTACGGGGCAACTTAAATAACAAAAGTTACAATTTAATTATGTTTTAATTTATTAAAATTCAAAAGAATATTTTCGATTAACGAAAAATATAAGATATGTATATCATTTTAATCCGTGAAACAGGCAATAAATTAGATACGTCTATAAATTTTTATTATGTAACCACATGAAGTAAACGATGATTTTATGATTAGGTGGATTATATAATTAATAAATATATAAAAAAGTTAAAATAAAACATTGAAAAAAAAAATAAAAAAAAAAAGAAGTTGATGTCGCACCCATTGGGTGCGACGATGGGATGGCAAACAAAAAATTAATAAAATTGGTCGTCGCGTCCAATGGATGCGACGTCGCCCCTAATGGTTGCTTCGTCGCGGGTATTAACTGCGGATTACCCTATTTTGTTAATTATTTAAAAAACGACCCTATTTTATTAAATATTAGTTTTTTTTGCATTATTTAATTTAAAAAGCCAGAAAACCGTCCATCAGCGAAAATATAGAATATCTTAATAGTAATAACATTAATCAAAGATATAATCATATCACGATATAATACAGTATCACCATGTATCTATCTGGGCAATAAACCACAACACCATGAACGAAAATACCATGTTATTCGCTTAAACTCGAGACTAGATAGCATTTTCATGCAGTTTAAATAACCAAAAGAAACAACAGTCAACACAGTAAGGCGGCAGTAGCCCAACCAGTGTAAACAGAAAGAAAACCAAACAGCAGATAATATAAATAAAGATGTGCCTCAAAAACACAAATAATAATCCAAGGCCAACAATAACATCAAACCAAAAAAACAGCCACTTCAACTAAGAAAAAAAAAATTCAGCTCATAAAAATACCAGTAGGAACGCCAGGCGATGGTGGGGCCGAGCTCAGAATCGACGCATACTCCCCAGCTTTTGCCACGTCATCAGCATCAGCAGCAGATAAAACCTCGACGTATTCAAGCCCTAACTGCCTCTTAATCAGCTCTAAATTCTCCCTAAGCACTTCGATCTCCCCAAAAGGAAGCTTTAAGTCCAACGCCTGAACGCCGACGTCCTTCACCTCGTCTTTCTTGAACCTTATGAAAGGCATGCACTGTTTCTGCACCTGCTTGAAGTTCCCAGCCCGGCCAACTTCGCTCTGCTGAAGCTCGGCGAGGATTTCGCCGTCGGGCGAAAAATTGCCAGTCGAGGCATCATATTTCTTCTGTAGTATCAAAAGACACTCTTTCTTCCATCCATCGTACTGTTCGTTGACGTATATTAAACCCTTCGTTGGCTTGCTTTGGACGCTGGGCGTGCTTGCCTTGCCTTTCTTGGAGCCAGACGTTTGCTTCTGAAGTATTTTTCTGATAGAAACGATCGAATCTTGAAGGTACTTGTTCGCCCTCTTGAGAGTTAGGTCGGGCACGTCTGAGCTTGGCCACCCAGCTTTAACGCAGTATACGTCTTTCTTCAGCAGAGTCTTCCACACGTATTCGCCGTAATGTGGGCAAATGGGAGTAATGAGGCGAGTTTGCACGTCCATAAACCTCCATAACAAATCTCTGTTCATCCCGCCCGAGCCACAAGATAGCCTGTACTCATCCCTTGCAGCTTGGAGATCGTAGAACCCACTCTTCAATGCTTCACGGAACAGGTATTCGTCATAGTTCTTCCCAGCCGAGTGGACAGCAATGTTCATTTCGTTGGCAAAGACGTGATCTGCAAAAGTAGAAGGCGGGCCAACTCGTAATGAGGCCTCAGCTGCTAGGACTTCCTCCATCCACGCAATCTCCTTTGTGAGGCGTAGAATCGCTGAGTTTGCTGTCTCGAAAACAAAGTTAGCGTCGTCCATGCCATCGCCTGCATCTGCTAGGGCAAACCTCGTGGCATCAGCTGAGAAATCGTTGATCGCTTCGCGGATGGTTCTGAAATTTCCAGTCGATTTGGACATCTTCTCTGAGTTCAGCATGATGTGCCCGTTGCATCTGAACCCACGGGGCCAGTGGTGCTTGGGCAGCAAAGCAACGTGATTGTAAATGCAAAACGTTAGATGGTTTTGGATCAAATCCTTGCCAGATACTCTCAGGTCGAAAGGGTACCAATATTCGAATTCTTTCTTCATTTGATTGAGCAGTGAAGAAGGTATTTCTGAGGATTTAGGAGTTGGGCCACTCACAAATAAGTAATCCCAAACCTCGTCTGTCAGCTGTTCGGGGCGAATCGAGGAACGTTCAGCTCCATTAATATCTCTCTGAAGGAAATGAGCTACAGTGTAGTACGACATGTAAAGGGTGGAATCAGACAAGGACTCGACCAAGAAATCTTCGTCCCAAGGTATACGAGTCCCCAGCCCAAAGTTTCGAGAGCAAGCCCATTGATTCAACCAGCTAAGAGTGTGTTCAAACCCATGTCGAGCCTCTTCTGAGTAGAGGTTCATGCTGGCCAGGCACTCCTCTGCTGCTTCTCTCCACTCTGCTTCTCCATAAACGAGGTACCACTGGTCAGTCAAAGCAACAACGCACTCGTCGCCGGATCTTGACATGACTTTCTTTTCGGGCTCGCTATAAACCACAGCCTGGTTGAGCTCGAGAAGCTTGTTTCTTATCATGTTCTTAGCCTCTTGAACTTTGAATCCTGCAAATTCGCCGACAAGCATTGACCCCTCGTAGAATCCACCCTTGTAAATAATTTTCTTGGCCTCGTCGAGCTTTTCCCTGTCATTCTGGCTCTTGATCTTCTTCTCAATGCATATCGTCTCTGCAGACTTATCACCGAAATCGGGATGATGGATTATTGGTATCACCTCAAAGGGGAGAACCCACTCGTCCTTCACTCCATACTTCGCTCTGAACGCTGGCTTTGATTTCAGATCATGGAGAGCCATGTAATCATCAGGAGAATCACTGGGAACGCTAGTAACGACGCCTGTACCCTTGTCAGTAAGAACAGACAACATGGGCAAGGTATATATTACATCATTGAACGCCAAAGGAGATCTCAGCGGCAAACCAATAAGGTCATGACCAGTCAGCTCAACCAAGCACGTTGCTTTTTCAGATTCGCGCGACAACTTCTGATAAGCCAGATTTAGGGCAGCTCTCTTGGTCAGAATAAACACATCGGTTTCGTTAATCTCAAATGCTCCGTATTTCCCATCAGGCAGCACCCAACAATTTGTCTGTCCGTACATTGTCTCTGGTCTTAACGTTGCAGCAGCAAGATAGACTTTCTTACCTTCCAAGACACTCATCTTTGGAGGAAAAGGCGAAATCACCTCCATCTTAATGAGAGTATACTCTTGGGGGAGAACGCCCTCGCCCGAGGCCCGATCATGATCAGCACAAGGCTGTCCATCCAAAGGCGAGTAGATGGTGTACCTCAAGTCCTTGACTATCTTGCCCAATGCTTTCAGTTTCCTCATCTGCCACCGAACGAAAGAATCAAAGTAAGGGTTCTTATCAGTTGTTATGAATGTGCGCCTCCAATCGCATCCCAATCCAAAAGCTTTTAAATCATCAATCGCCAGCGGTGGGAAGTAATCCAGCCAATAATACGGATCTGTGAACTTGGCGATTTCCTCGTCGGAGAGACCGTAACTCTGCATAATCTGCCACTGATACTTTACGCCACCAGATTTAGCAACAACCTTCGACTTTTTCCCCTTGAACTGACCGCCTACTTGATTCTGATTCTGATTCTCGCCATCGCCTTGTTTAACCTCAGTTTCCACAACTTCTTCCTCTTTATCGACAGGAAAAACAGGAGGGTTCCCAAACATCTGAATCTCGCGCGTGAGCTTATCTGCTGAAGCCTTAATGGGCATGCCCGTACAGTGAAAAGCAAAAGGCAAGAGAACGTTTGCTCCCCTCAACCTATGATAAGCAGCAGCAAACTCGAGTTTCGATAGAGAAAACGCATGACCCAGGTGGAGGTAACCGTTCATATAAGGGAAGGGAAAGTTTCCAAAGAACTTCTCGCCCGGTTTAGGTGGGGTGTCCTTTGGATCTGCTCTGAACACCTCACCTTCATTCCACCAAGATTGAACCTGGGATTCGATGTCAAGAAGGCGATCTCTCCGAGCAAAGCTTCTGCCAGCTTCCTCAGACATATCTTGGGTACTCGACAATGCCCAAAAACTAAAAATTAGAAAAAAAATAAATAAATAAAACAACGTGTATCAGCAAACAATTAAGTAATACACAGAGCAACGATGTGCACTTAAATGACAGCAACAGATATTTCGAAATATGTCAGAAATCAGATTCACAAGCTTAAAAGCACGGCCGACAACAGAATACTGAGAAGTCCTAGAACAACAACAGACGAGAAAATCCATTTCAAGAAAATCGATACCCTGATATAAATTGACGGACAAAAAGAACGAAAGCAACGGGGAAAGAAGATTCAAACCTTAACAGCGTAGTGTTATATCTGAATTTCAATGGGCGATGAATAGCAATGAGTCCCAGCAGTGTACGCGACGCCACAGCTGAACTTTGAGGAGCCAACTAGGGTTTTCCTTTAGGGGTGTTATTATAGCCCTTCCCTCACCTCATCTTTAATCGATTGACGTCGAAATTAATAATAATTAAAGGAAAAAAATTAATACTCCCAATTCTAATGAGTTAGCTCTTGCTCGGTTGGATAATCTAGGACTTACGCCCTATGCGGAGCCCCTTCCGATGACGACGAGGGTCTCGAGTCTTTGGACAAAGAAAATGTAGTGTATTGTGGATTTGGATTAATAACCTTTTTGTGGTATGTTCTATAGTTCTTTGGTCCATGTTTGGGGTTTTTCTCGTTTTCTGTCGGCTTTTGTCACTTTTGTTTGTTGTGTGTGCTCCTGTGTAAGTCCTGTTCTCTACCGGATATTGATGTCATCGGAGAGACCCTTTGAGCTATTTAGTCCATGTACTATTTTTTTATTAATCCAAGCTATCGTTTTGAAAAAAAAAAGTAAAATGCACACCAATGAAAGAAATGAATAAAATACCTGCTATATCCTAATTAATAATTTTGTTTTGCTAACATTTTGTGCTTTTTTTTATTTAAAAGACTGGTGAAATTGGAAATATTTAATATTTTTTTATTGAAAAAAGTACAACGACTTCTTTTTAAAACACTAAAGTGACTTTAAAAAAAAAGGAGTAGAATGTAGTATTTGAAGTTAAAACTATAAATATATATGATGTGGGGCTCTCCCACATCAAAGAATTTTAATATGGTTTGTGAGAGCTTTACTATAAATATATACGATGTACATTGAAAGATAGCTTTGTCAGAGCAGCTTTTCCACAGCAGTCACATCTTGAGTAGCCACTACAGTGGCACGACCCAATCTCTATTTGACACGTGCTTTCCCGCCTCTTCTTCCACTTGCACAGTCTTTTCTTTCATTAATGTACCCAAGAACCTTCGTTTTACCTGGAGGTTACTAGCCGTTCTCTGAGATCCCCGTTGCTCCCAACTGGTATTAGAATGCCCCATTTTAATGGGCCCGCCTTCGTGGGCCTATTTTCTGTTCTAATTTTTTTTTCAGCCCACTTAATTTCTGGGCCGTATCAACCACTCCCCTACTCTAGTTTATTTTTTGGACAAGGTAAATTAGAGTAAAAATGGATAGAGAAGTGGGCTAACCTCTCGGCCCCGTGAGCTCCCTTATTTTATTGCCACTTCTGGGGAATCGCGCCATCCTTTTGAAAGAATACCAGTTCTTTTTCTTTGTACTAAGCTTCTTGGGAACCGCCTATTCCTATCAGTCGTGAGTGAGCTACCGCCCCTTCATCATTTCCTGCGACTTCAAAAGGGTGATTTATTAATCAGGTACTTTTTCATTTTCTTTATTGTTACGACACATTCTCCATTTTCTCCATGGCTTCTTCACCGTCCGACTCCGCCGATCGCTCCCTAGCTTCAGACTCCGAATCTTCTGCTACTCTCCCATCGTCTAAACCCCCTGTTCCTAAATCGAACCTCGTTTCAAACAGTCGGCCGCCAAAAACTCGGGTCATCGTCCGAGAACGCGCTGTCGGACGGCTCCGTCGACCTCTGCCGGTTCATCTGGCGCTGCGGGTGGCCCTGTGCCGGCAAGTTCGCCTGCCAGATCTGATGAGCTGGTCGTTCTCTCGGACCCCCTGCCCCCTCTGATCCTAGGGTTGGAGCGCCACCGCCTGCGCCGACTCCTTCCTTGACGGGCACAAGTAAGTTTGGAGCTTCCTCCTGTTCTCATGCTGACATAGGTTCTCTTGTAGGAAGTCTATCCTTTGGGGACTTTTCTGTAGTGTTGCCGGCTCTTTTTCAAAGGGAGGATCGGCCTCCACGGCCTTTTCTCGCCTTCTGGGAAGCACAAATCAGGGCCGGCCTTCGATTCCCTGTCCCTCATTTCTTATCTTCCGTTTCTAGGGCTTTTGGAGTTCCCCTCAATCAATTTCAGTCCTCGACCCTCTGCTTGTTGTTCGCTTTCTTTGTGGCTGTGAGAGAAGCGAGTGGCGAGCCCTCTGCCGATTTGGTCTTGTCCCAGTTCTACCTGAAATCCTACGGGCCCTTCTTTTACCTGGCCACTATTTCTTCTTCTCGGGGTGGTATGACTCATTGCTTCGTGAAGAACCACGGAGCTGAGAAAGATTGGCAGGGCCGCTATTTCTTTGTTAGATCTCCTGAGGGAACGTGGGATTTCCCGTCAGAATGGGTGGCTAAGGCCCCTTTGAGAAATCGTGGGAGGTGCTCTTCTCACAATGAGAGGGCGTTAACCTTCCTGAATCAGCATTCCGAGAATGAAAGGCTTTTGAACCCCCTTCACCTAACTAACCATCCGGGGGCCCTTTACCATTTTGGATTTTCTCATGTCCCCGTCCCTTTTCTTTCGATGGTACTCTTCTTATTCCGACCTTCTTTCTTTCCCTTTTAGAGTTCTCCTTTGGTCTGGGCTAATTTTTATGTCTTGGTGCAGGTATGTCGGCTCCGTGGTATTCCCTTTTTGCCAAGGTCAAAAAGGAGCATCTCCCGACTGCTCCAGGCACAGGCCCTTCTGATGAAGTTCTGGCTTTGCCTGAGGTCCCTCCGGCTAGGGACATTCGTGAGGAGGTCTCGTTGAGCCTTACTTCTGTTGGAGGAGCTCAGCCGTCATCTGTTGTGGTGCCCACTCCTGGTGCTAAAAGGAAGGCCCATGCTCCCAAGGAATCTGTAAAAAAAGACAAAGAAAGCGCCTCGTGCTTCTTCGGGTGAAGTAATTAAACGGTCCCGTCAGGGCCCTCAGGGGACCTCCGCTGGGATCCTGTTCTTTCCGTTGATCAATTGTCCGGAGCTGAAAGGGTGAACGTACAGGGCCGTAGGTGGTGAGCTACGCCTCCGTTCAGCCATCCCTTGATTTGTCAGCTCGGGATTTAGAAGTGGCCAATCAGTCCCTGCAGAATTAGTTGCAGGAGGCGCAGGCCAACTTATCAGTTGCTAAGGCCGAGGCGACCAAGGAGGCCAAGGCGGGTTTCGAGGCTAAGAAAGGGAAGATACTTGAGGAGCAAGCCACTTTACTGAGGCAGTTGGAGAGGGAGTTGAAAGACTCTTTTGCTAAGGAAAAGGCCGAGTGGGATGTGGCGTGGAGCGCAGGGTGAGGGTAGGCGTGGAGTCTCACCTGCAGGATGCTAAGGACGGTGCCACTCGTCTTTGCCAGCAGCACCTCCTGTCCACAGCCGCTAGGAAGAAATTCCTGAGTGACTTGGTCGAGGACTGGCGCCAGGAGTATCTGAAGGATCCGCTCTCCTTATGGGACTACGTTCCCCTGATGCAATACTACTTTGAGGAGGTTATAAAGCGAGGCTTGGCAGGGACTGAGGAGGAGGCTGCTCTGCAGGCGCTCCCCTTTCCTTCGTGTTTCCTGGGAGACCCTAGAGCTCTTGAGAACACTAAGTTCTGGGTCCCTGCGGCGGAGATGCATATGGAAGTCCTGGCCCATGCCGACCTCTCGGATCTCCCGGAAGCTACCTCTTCCTCTGACCTCCCAGAAGTTATACTCTCTCCGGACCCTCCTGCCCCTTGATTTTCGTTCTTTTTACGTTGTGATGTACTGAACACTTTTTCCTGTTTTTCGGACTTCTTAGGATTTGTGCTGCCTCCTTGGGGTGGCGTTTATGTTTTTTGGGTGCCCTTTTCCCCTGTAATATATGCACCATTTGTTGTTTATGACTGCCTTTTAAATCTCCCGTGACTTCCCTGATGGGGATCTCTCCATTTTTCCGCATATGTTTGTTTTTCAAATGTGATTCTGAGCACGGTTATAGCTCCCGGGTGCTTCGGGACAAATATGAACCTTACGCACGGTTATAGAGCCCGCACGCTTATTTGATTCGTAAATTGAGTACGAATTTGAAGCACGGTTATAGCGCCGGTACGCTTAATTGATTTGTAAACTAAGTACGAATTTGAAGCATGGTTATAGCGCCGGTACACTTAATTGATTCGTAAACTAAGTACGAATTTTGAGTGCGTCCTGGGTTGCAAGGACCGTCGTCCTTGTCCTCAGGTGCTATTTGACGCTAGGCTCTCTTGGTCCTTAGCGAATTTAGTATGGACCTTTAGGTCCTTGGAAATGTGGATCCCCGGCACCATTCACGTCGTAGGCTTACTGAGAGCCTTTGATGTCCTGTACGCCGCAGCCTGTCGGCGGCGGTATCTTGCACACCCTTACGGTCATCATCACACCGCAGATATATCATCTTTGGCGTCCTGTACACCGCAGGACCGTCGAACTTTGGCATCACCACATCGCAGATATATCATCTTTGACGTCCTGTATACCGCATGTCCGTCGACCTTTGGCATCATCAATTAGGTGCACCATATATATAATAAAGTCCTTATATTCCGACAAGGAGGTACGCCTCATTAAAACCTTATCCAGACAAAACCTCCCTTGTGGTAAAATCCTGGAATAAGGAAAAAGAGTACGTTCCCTCCCTAGTACATAGCGATGTTACACAAAACTTTTTCAAGTTAGATATGTTCCAGGGACGAGGCAAGGCGCTCCCGTCTGCATCTTCTAGCTCGTAACTCCTCCTCCCAACACCTTTGTTACGCGGTAAGGTCCTTCTCAGGGCGCTTCCATCTTTTTCAAAGGTCGTAGGACATCCGCCCTTCTGAGCACCAGTTCCCCTTGCTGAAATTCTCTAGGTCGTACCTTCCGTTCGTACATCGCTTTTATCCGGCTCTTATATTTTTCCATCCTCAATCTCGCCTCTTCTCGGACCTCTTCGATTAGGTCCAGATATTCCCTCCTTAATTGTGTGTTCTGCAGCTCGTTGTAGGACAACATCCGATGTGTTTCAATGCCGATCTCCGCGGGGATGACCGCGGCGGATCCATACACAAGCTCAAAGGGGGTCTCTCCAGTAGCTTCGCGAGGGCTGGTCATGTTGGCCAAAGAACTGCCTCCAGCGCCTCCACCCATTTGTTTCCGTCTTGTTCGAGCCGGGCTTTGATTCCCTTGAGGATGGTTCGGTTGGTAACCTCTGCTTGCCCATTCGCTTGTGGATGCCCTACTGACACGAACCGCTGGATGATATTCATACCTTCGCAGAAATTCCTTGTCCTAGCTCCGCAGAACTGGGTTCCATTGTCGGAGACGAGGATCCTGGGAGCTCCAACGACAGCGATGTTCTTCCAAAGGAACTCGATCACCCTCTCCTCATCAATTCTGGCCACGGCCTTGGCCTCAGCCCACATGCTGAAGTAATCTACCGCCGTAATGATAAATTTCTTCTGTGCTTTCCCTCGAGGAAAGGGACCTACGGTGTCGACTCCCCATTTGTCGAAAGGGCATAGGGAGTACATAGTTCCCAGGCTCTCCACGGGGGTGTGGATCCGTGGCCCGTATTTCTGGCAATTGGCGCATCTTCTTACCATCTCCCTCGAGTCCCTACTGAGGGTGGGCTAGAAATAGTCGGCCCTTATCGCCTTCCTTGTTAAGGACTTGTACCCCGCGTGGTCCCCTGCACACCCTTCGTGGATATCCTCCAACACCTTCTCGCCTTCTTCTTCGGAGAGACAACGAGCATATTCATGGATAAAAGATTTTTTAAATAAACGACCATCGATTAAACAGAACCTGTGGTGGTAACCTTTCTTATCTTCTATCCCCACATCCTTCAAGATTCTTATGATGGGGGCCCTCCAATTATCCTTTCCATCTATATTTCCCACGAGCTATCCGGCCCCTTCCTTCTCTATCGTCAGGTAGGTGATCCCTTCTTCTCGAATGATAGCTCTCGAGCTCGCCATCTTAGCTAGATAATCTGCTTTATGGTTTTCTTCTCTAGGGGCCTGAATAACTTCTTAACAATCGAAACTCTTTGTTAGTTCCTTTACCTTTCTCCCATACTCCATTTTCTTCTCATCCTTCGTCTCATAGTTCCCATTTATTTGTTGTACCACTAGTTGTGAGTCTGAGAACAAAGTGACGTCCCGGGCCCCCATCTCCTTCACGATTTTTAAGCCAATCAAGGATATTCGGATTCGTTGTTTGAAGCCTGAAAACGGAATGTGATGGCAAATCGGAATTCCTCTTCCCCGGGGCTATGACAAGGACTCCTGCTCCAGATCTTTGGGAGGTGGCGGATCCGTCTACGTACACCTTCCATCGCTGCTTTGGCGGTCCTTTGGTAGTTTCGAGCACGAAATATGAGAGGTCCTGGGCTTTGATGGTCGTTCGTTGCTCGAACTCTACATCATATTCTCCTAATTCGATCGCCCATTTGACCATCATGCCTGATAGATCCGGCCGGCTAAAAGTTTGCTTCAAGGAAAAATTAGTTCGCACATATATTTTATGAGATAAGAAATATGGCCGGAGCTTCCGGACGGATACCATTACTGCGAGCGCGGCTTTTTCTATTTCAGAATACCTGGTTTCTGCTTCCAACAGTATCTTACTCACGAAATAAATGGGTTTCTGAGAACTCCCTTCTTCCTTCACTAGCACGGAGCTGATCGCGTAGTCGCCTATGGAGAAATACAGCATTAGTTCTTCTCCCACCGCGGGCTTTGTCAGGAGGGGCGTGTCGTGAAGGTATTTCTTTAGTTCTTCGAAGGCTTGTTGGCATTCATCGGTCCACTCAAACTGCTTATTTTTTTGGAGTACTCTGAAGAATGGGAGGCTCCTCTTTGCCAAGTGGGAGATGAATCGATTGAGGGCCGCTGACCTCCCTGTTAGCCTCTGGACCTCCTTGATTCCTTGCGGAGGTTGCATTTCCAGGATAGCCTTCACTTTAGCGGGGTTAACTTCAATACCTCGCGGCGTCACCATATATCCAAGGAACTTCCCGGACCTCACACCGAATGCACATTTTTCTGGATTGAGCTTCACTCCCTCTAATCGCCTCAAACGTTTCCTCCAGGTCCCTGGTGTGATCCGCCAGGTGCACAAATTTCACGAGCATGTCGTCTACATAGACCTCCATGTTTCTCCCCAGTTGTTGTTTGAATATTTTATCCACCATTCGTTGATACGTAGCTCCCACATTTTTTAGTCCGAACAGCATTCGGACGTACCCGTATGTCCCTCCCGGGGTGACAAAACAAACTTCCTCCAAATCCTCTGGCTCCAAGCTGACTTGGTGATACCCTTGGTAAGCATCCATCATGCTGACGACTTCACATCCTGAGGTGGATCCACCAGCTGGTCTATCTGAGGTAATGGGTAGTGATCCTTCGGGCAAGCTTTGTTGAGGTCCCTGAAGTCGATGCACATCCTCCATTTTTCGTTCCCCTTCTTTACCAGGACAGCATTGGCCAGCCACGCCGAAATTGGACCTCATGTATGTGGCCCGTGTGACGACCCTCGTTTTCTAAGTAAGGTTAGTGGTGGATTTTCCGCAACATAAGTCGCGGAAGGCCCGTCTAACTAAAATTTTTTTCCTAAAAGATAATGTAATGCAATAAAATATTAGTTTACATAGTAGTATCTGTACAACGGGCGTAACCCCAAAATGTCAAAAGAACAAAAACCTATTATCGCTCCACAGGTCTTCATCCATGTACCGCCCCGCCCTCAAAAGTCCGTGGAGCACCGACACCAGCCGCCTCAGTCTTGACGCGTGTCGGCGTCAGACTCAGTACCTACAACACATAAACACTGAGTGATTTGCCCAGTAGGTGAATAGAAATGCATGTATGCACGTGAACGCTCATTCCCGATCCCAATATCTCACATGCAATGTTCACTCTTTCTTTTTCCATAATCCTATCTCAAATCACACAACACAGGGCCCTAGGTCAGACTCGACACCTCGCGCGCCTATAACATAACGGAAGTTTAGACTAGCAGCATTTTGACGTTCATGCGACTGCCCTGCTAGGTCGCTCTTCCGTAAGCGGTAGCCTACGCCGACGGTGTTTTGACGTTCACGCAACTGCCCTGTCAGGTTGCTCCCTCCGTTAAAATAAAATCACGACGGTTTTGCACCTCGGGACGTTCACGCCCGAGTAGACAGATCGATCACGCCTGTCTGCCGTCAGGTGTCATACGAGTACCAACCTCGACTCCTCAACGAGTCATAAAATCACAATAATCTCGAACTACCCCGCTCAGCGGTACGCCAAAATATTATCGTCTCCACACGGCATAAGTATCTCACCCCTGTGATATGATATGCATATGCTATGTATCTAAACGTGACAATACATGAAACGTGCGTTAAACACATAAATCACGTAAATCATTGAATCACATAAAATCACGTAATTCAAATAAGTGTTTACGCATTGTAGATGAATAATTCACCTACCTGTCCTCCTGATGTAAGTCAGTCACGATATCTGGTAAATCGCCTAAATGTCGAAACTCTGGACAGGTAAATATTATTATGTTTATATATTTACTAATTCACGTAAGTCTTGAAATTCTTAAACCCTAAATATTGAAAACCCTAGAAACCCTGAAAACCCTAAAGAAATGAAACCTAAAATTCCTGGATTCCTAAGAATACTGAAAATTCTAAAATGTCGAAAACTTGCTAGAATAGTAATGTCGAAAACTTCTTAATAATAACGAAAACTTTACTACAAGTTGAAAAATTTAGTGTTAAACAATTAAAGATTGCCAAAAACCTTTATATTAATGCAAAAACCTAAGCAATTGTAAAAACCTTCTTATTTATTTAAATCTCTTTTACTCACGTATTATGCTATATGTGTTGGTGCCTTTTTCCCAATTGATTGTCAATTACCTTATCGTTAAGAAAGTTGGTATTAGTCATACTTAGGAATAGTATATGTGGCTAACGCGTGTACTATAAGTTCTTTGATAGATTAGATATATTGATAAGTAGTCACATCATTCTATTTGATTGTATCTATCCACATGGTCTCAAGAAGCTTCTAAGCCCTCATATGTTGTACGAGATCTTCAAAGCAATGTCAAGATATTTCATTAAAATGTCGAAATCCTTCCATGACACATCTCGAAATCCATGTAATATTCCTAACATGTCGAAATCATTAATTCATAGTGTTGGCGCTCCTTTTCTCGTAATCCCTAGTGAGGTTTCAGAGATTATCGATTTGAAGAAGTTCGCAGTTGTGGAATTTGAACCCAAGGCCGCGCTCCTCTTCTCGTTGTCTCGATATAAGACCAGATTATCGTTGGAGAAGTTCACTTCGTGGTGCTCCTCTTTCCAGCCGTTCTGACGAGTGTACGAGATTATCGATTCCCAGTTTTCGAATTACTAAGTCTCCTTTACGTTGTTGACTCCTTAACTTTAGCACCCTCTGTTTCAAATTCTTGAGTGTTTGACTAAGGGTTTCTTCTTATCATCGATCGTAGAGAACTGTTAGATAAGCATCAATTGTTTTCGAAAATATACATATGATTGGACACGTTGGTGGATTATCTCTTTTTACCTCAACCTTAAGAAATCCTATTACGTATAATATCTCTATAATTTGGGCTTCAATTCGAACTAGGGCCCAACTAAATATAATCCAAGTTAAATTATTCTAACATTATAGATTCTACTTTAGTTTCTTGTAAATTTCGAAATTAAATCAAAACCATAGGGATTTATACATTAGTCCTACAACTGAAATTTCTTCACAAAGTTATAGTTTTAATTACATCAAAATCCCGTATTTAAATTTACGGGTATTACAGCCTGCTTCGAGCAACTTGTCCACCTCTTCCTTCAATACATGCGCTCTCTCTGCTCCACAGGATCTGAGCCTCTGCTTGACAGGTCGACTCCCGGGCAGGACGTTCAGCTGGTGCGTAGCAATATTCCGATGAATTCCCATCATGTCCTTTGGCGAAAATGCGAATAAGTCCGCATTTTTTTGCAGACATCCCACCAGCTCCTTCGTGGCTTCCTCCCCCAGGGATGTCCCTATCTTGGTGGTTTTTCCCGGTTGGCCCGAGTATAAGTCGACGTCGAGTAGTTCCTCGTCCGGTTCTGGTTGTAAACTGGAAGGTCCGCCTCCTTCGATCTTGATCCTTTTATCCCGCCCGCTACCCTGCCGGACGACCTCCTTATCTCTTGACACCGTCTTTACTTCATTGGCATAACACTGCCGGGAGCTCCGCTGATCTCCCGAGATCTCCCCTACATGCTCACCTACAGGGAATTTAATCTTAAGATGGTAGGTAGAGGAATGACCCTGAACTCGTTGATGGCGGGTCTTCCTAGGATGACATTGTAGGAAGAGGTGATATCAACGATAAGGAAATTGATCATTTTTACTATCCGGACGGGCTCTTTTTCCATCCCAACGGGCAGTGTTATCTCTCCCATAGGTTGTATCCCCGACCCCAAATTCGTAGAGTGCCATGAAGACTGGGCGAAGCTTCGTTCCCAAATCCATCTTTCTGAAACAATCCAGGAATATGATGTCCGCGGAGCTTCCTCCGTCAATGAAGACCCTGGATACGTCATATCCTGCAATATCCGTGGTGATGACTAGGGCGTCATTGTATGGCCTGGTAATGTGCACTTCGTCTTCTGGCCCGAACTGTACGTTTGCCATGGCTTTCGTATGCCCCACCAACCCCCAAGGCTGTGGATTGCTGACAGTTCGTACACTTCTCTTTCTGGCTCTGTTGGAATCTCCCCCGCTTGGTCCTCCCACTATGATGAGGATAGGGGCCCTAGCCGGTCCTGGAGCTCCTCTGTTTGGAGGTGGTGGTGGGGGTTTATCCTTGTTGGATGCGGACCCTACAGACTCCTTCTCGTTTGTCTTAGGACCTGGTCCAGGACCTTGGCGAATGAACTCCTTCAGATGTCCTGCTTGGATGAGTCTCTCTATTTCATCCTTCAGATGATAACAACTGTTAGTATGGTGTCCGTACTCATTATGAAATCGACAGTACAAATTAGAATGGGGTTTTGAAGGCCCTTTCCCGTCATAGGCTTTCTCATCGCAGGGTGCCTTCCCACCAGGCTCAAGATCTCCTCGGGGTTATTGCGTAGAGGTGTGAACCTCCGTGGACCTCTGGGTGGGGTTCCCCAGGGCTCCCTTTGATGAGGTCGTGGCAATGGTTTCCCCGGTCCGAGGTTTTTTGCGATTCCTTCTTTCTTGGCGCGGTCGCCTGCTTTTCTTCTTGTGCTTCAGCCCTTTTACTTTCCTCTAAGTTGATGTATTTATCTGCCCTTAGAAACAGGTCTTCGAACGATTGAGGAGGCTTCTTAGAGAGGGATGCAAAGAAGTCCCCGTCCCGGAGTCCGTTGACTAAGGCACTTACCTTGACTAATGGGGTCGTCGTTGGCACCTCAAGAGCGGCGATGTTGAACCTGCTTATATATGCACAGATCCCCTTGTTTTCCCCTTGCCTTACCTGAAATAGTGACATGTCAGATTTAGGTTGCTTTCGGGCACTAGCAAATTGTGTTAAACATGAGTTGAAACTCCTCGAAGGTCTTAATAGATCCCGGAGCCAATTGACTGAACCACTGTTGTGCGGCCCTGACCAGAGTGGTCAGGAACACTCTACACTTGACACCATCGTAGAAATCATGAAGCAAAACTGTATTCTGAAATCGTAGGACGTGCTCCACTGGGTCCGTGGTTCCATCATACTCGTACGGTAACTGTTTGAAGTTGGAGGAGGCTTCTCCTACTAACAGCTCCTTCGCGAACGGAGTCCCAGCTACGAGTCCTTCTCCTAACCGGCGCTGCATGGTGCGGCTTCGCACCCCATCCACGACCTGCTTGAGGTCCTCGAGCTGACTTCGTAGCTCCCTCTCTTTTTCTGCCCACACATCTTCCTTTGCTTTCGGGCGGGGCTCGCTCGCTTTCTCCTCCTGGGATTTTCGGCCTTCCTCGTGTTCTTGGGTGGTTCACTAGAGGAGCTAGTGGAGGTCCTCGTAGGTGTCCTGGGGTCCTTCTCTGAACCCTCGGCTTCGTTTGGCTCTTCCTCCTCAATATGAGCTTGCCTTTCCTGCTTCGGCCGTTCTTCGGTTCTCTTAGTGACTCCAGGGAGTTCCCCGTCTCTTCGCGGCTTGCTCTCTAACTCTGACTGCCTCCTGGGGGTTTCCCAAGGCTCTGTCTATGATGCCGGGGACCTAATTTCTGCTTTATTTTCACAGATTACTTCCGTAAAATTGACCGTCCACTTGTTCCGTCCTGACCGGTGATTGAGCTTTTCGTCGCTGTCTTCGTTTCCTTCGTATTTCTGCTAGCATCGTGCTGATGGTGTTGTGCATCAGGAGATCCAACTGTGCGGCGGTTAAGGTGATGGGTGTTTTCGGCGTTAGCGTTACGGGGACAGCCTCTGGAGTGGCCGACTGTCCTTGGCGGTTTCCTTCTCCTGCTTCCGCAAACTGCGGATCTAAGTTCTTTTGTATCGGGGGGTCTTCTTCCATCGATTCCTTGTTCCCTTTGTCTTTGCGAAAAGAGAGAGTAATGACCTTAAACACAACTTTGCACACTATTCGCAAGGTTGCTCACGCGTCTAACTCTGGATTTCCCACAGACGGCGCCATTTGATGTGAGGCGCTCCCACATCAAATAATTTTAATATGGTTCGGGAAATCTTATATAGCAGTAGGTTTAATATCTCAAAGTTATAAGGAGTGTGTTGGGTGCTTAAGGGACGTGAAAAGGGACGTAAATGTAAAAGGCACAAGATATACGTGGTTCGGACTTGTAAGTTCCTACGTCCATGGCGCTCCGAAAAAGACTTCTTTCACTATTCTGGATAGATTACACACTCGAGTCGCTCATCTCTCTTTAAAATATTATAAGTACTGAATAAGAAGTAATTTATGTGATAACTGAAAGGATTATGGGCTGTTCTTCGTATTTCTTATGATGCCCCCTTTGAAAAATGCTGTAATACCCGTAAAATTTACGGGATTTACAATAAAATTTGTGGGGGAGAATATTTAATTAGAGACTGTGAAATTATTAAATAAGGAAATTGGAACTTTGGGTGAAATTCCGATAATACATAATTGTTTAAACTCGATGTGTGATATGTGTTACGAATGACTTACAGGACTGCATGGAACATATTCTATGATTTTATGCGACTACTTGCTTATGTGCCTAACTGATTTCATGCTATACGTTAACATGACATGTACGAATGGGAAGGTAGACTTAAAGTTAAAGTCCTAGGATGTCGAAATCCTCGAAGCCAAAATAATGAAACCCGAAATCTTTAAGTGTCAAAACCTTAGAAGCTCGAGATCTTTAAGAACTCGAAACCTTAAATCTCGAAATCAATATTGGAAGAATGTCGAAATTATAAGAGTTCCAAACAATCAGATATCGAAACATTGGGATTCGATTCCTTAGATACAAAGAAAGGTATTTAATATAATGAAATAATATACAATATGAGATAAGAACTAACCAAAAGAAGTTGATGTCATTTGTTTAATAACACACGTCAACTTAGGGATAAGATAAGACATGAAAACTTCAATTTATTAACACCAAAGCATCGCAAACTCAGAACTAGAAAGGACTAAGAACTTATCGAAGTAAACTAGGAAAGGTACGAACTTCTATCGTAGTGTGTATATTTAAATTCATGATTTAGTATATGCAGTACTAATATCACGTCTTATAGAGCACGAGCTAGTAGGAGTGATTATTTGCTAAATTAATGATCTGATATGTGTTATCGTAATCTCATACTTTGAAGAAGTAAAGCATGAAATATTAATTTTAGGGTTTTAATTGAAAGGTCGGATGATTTCATACCAAAAAGATGTTTTTGGGACGATATGATTTCTAGGGTTTTATGAGAAATATTTGAAGTTCATATGATACTTAGACTGTTCTTGAAAGGATGGGTTTTGATCGAAAGTCGCAAGTGATGATATGATTTTTCTAGATTAAAATCTCGAGATCTATCTTGAAAATTGGTGTCGACATTTTGTTATAATTCCAGTATGTAACCTCGACATCTTCCAATGTCGAAATTATTGTGTAACATCTCGACATTTTGCTACAATGTCGAGATATGCCTCGAAATTGTATATGGTTTAAAAACTCGAAATATTCGTTAAAGCAGCTCGAGATCCATCTTAAATTATTTCGAGACCTATTCATGTAATGAACCTCGAAATCCGTTTGTGATATTGACTTCAAAAGTCTATATAATATCTCGACATTTTCTATAGTATCTCGACAATTGAGGTAAGAGCTCGACATTCATTTGAACTCCATGTCGAGATTAGTTCTGAAAGTTAACTCGAAATTGTGCAGGTTTAGGAGTCGAAAACTATGTCTAACTCATGTCTTATATCGAGGTCCTTGTATAGTATTAAATGTCGAACTCTTATGTCGAAATCTAACTTACATGCAATTCGAGATTTATGCATACACCATGTCGAAATATAGCCTTCGAGATCCTTGTCGAGATCGACTTTGAAATATTTATTATATGTTATATGATCAGCCTCGAGAACCATGTCTGAAGGAAATTCCAAAACTCATAAATAACTAGGGTTTTTAAATTAAGCCACTTTAGTGAAATTGTAAATAGACTAACAAATCCTAATTTTGTATATTTTGATACTTAGGGTTTGAAGGTTAGCGATTTACAGTACGATATAGCTAAGGATACCAGGTAAGTGGAAATCGCAACTACAACACATAATTTTTATGTGCATGAAATTATGTGTTATGTGTTCTTATGATTTTATGCGACTACTTGCTTATGTGACTTACATGATTTGATGTGATGAAAATTATTATATGAACATGGCACGCATATTCATGGCATGAGCATGTGCACGCACGACTAGTATGAGAGTCAGGGAAATAGCGTGCATGAGTATAAGATCGCTTGAGAGCGATGTATATTTGCCGATATAGGCATTTGTGTCGACTCCATGATGAGTCACGGCTCTTCTATGCTACCACCGCGATTCACGAAGCCGAATTACCTGATTCACGAAAGGTAGGGGGAATACCCCGTAGCGGGAGATGCAACCTGGAGGATGCGACTCGAGGGTATGAGCGGCACCGAGGGAGCCTCGAGTGTTGGCGACCTCGTAGTAAGCTACCAGCGAGAAGCGCCCGCGTGTCAGACCTCATTGGGATGTAAAGGCGCCTTAGAGTTAAACAAAATTTGTGTGCCCGGGTTAGCCTCTCAATGGGACCACATTGGGATTGAAAGGCATTGTTAGCCACTCAATGGGACTGCATTGGGATTGAAAGGCACTAGTAGCCTCTCAGTGTGCATCACATTGGGATTGAAAGGCACTAGTAGCCTCTCAGTGTGGATCGCATTGGGATTAAAAGGCACTGTTAGCCTCTCAATGGGACTGCATTGGGATTGAAAGGCACCATAGGGATAAGCACAGATTGAGTATTGGGGTTTAGCCTCCCAGTGTGTGCACTGTCACTTATTCAACCCTTAGGGGTTCGAACTCTATATGGTGCATAGTAAGATTGAAAGCCGAAGGAGCCAAAATATGTTATGAAAGGTCAAGAAGAATGTGAGAAAGGTCAGGAAGAATGTGAGAAGTAGATAGCATTGGCACGGATGCCTTCGCTATTTAGGTCACGTGCATTGCATGCATGATTTTCACTTACTGAGCTTTATAAGCTCATTCCACGTTTTTATGTGTTGTAGGACCCCGCGATCACGGTACGTGATCATTTTCACGGCGAGGCCAACTTTGAAGCTTCCGGGGGCTTTTGAGATGGAAGTGTGTGCATGGATGCGACCTCGTGGAGGCCCAGTAGATAGATTTCTTTTGACCCACATGCGCGCTTTCCTATGTAAATAGGACCAACGATGATTTTGTAGGAACCGTTACGATTCCTTTTTATAAAAGGAAAATTTTATACGAAATTTCATACGACGTATTCTTTATTACGACATTAGTCACGTAGACTAGTTAAGAAATAGTGGTGGAAGGCGGGGCTGCCACAATCGCCAAGTGATGCTTTTATAGGAGCTTCCTGAGGCTAGAAGAGTTACATCCCGGATTTCCTGGGGGAATGACGTCCTGGGACGATGTACAGTGACAGATAGCTTTGTCAGAGCAGCTTTTCCACAGCAGTCACATCCTGAGCAGCCACTACAGTGGCACGACCCAATCTATTTGACACGTGCTTTCCCGCCTCTTCTTCCACTTACACAGTCTTTTCTTTCATTAATGTACCCAGGAACCTTCGTTTTGCCCGGAGGTTACTAGCTGTTCTCTGAGATCCCCGTTGCTCCCAACTGGTACTAGAATGCCCCATTTTAATGGGGCCCCCTTCTTGGGCCTATTTTCTATTCTAATTTCTTTTTTCAGCCAACTTAATTTCTGGGCCGTATCAATATTTGAAATAAATAAAAAACTATTATTTATATGCTATTTAAAAATTATTTCAAGAAAACTATTTCAATAACACAAATTATATATCTATTTTATTAAGGGAGAGCACGTTAGAGTAACTACTCTCCCAATTTGGTGTGTCAATTTTGATGTAAAATTAAGAATTTAGTCCTTTTTTAATTGATTCTAAAAATTAATTTTTTAGTTTACATTTTTCAAAACATACATTTAGAATTTAATCATAATATCATATTAAATATCAATTCTTCTTTAACTTTAAATAAAACTATACATAAGAATCGAGCACACGCATTCGAGTGTGCTTAATATACTAGTAACTAGAAAGCACCTCGTGGTAATCGTTTTCAAGCTCATTTGTTATAACAAAATAATTATCTGTTTTCAATAGATTTCAATGTCCTCCAATATAATTATAAATAAGTTTGAGGAATTTTGTGGCGTTCACCTTATGTGGGCATATGTTGTTTGGCACCGATTCGTGTCATGTCAACAACCCCATCGACGTTTGAGGTTATGTTTTAATAACACTACTTCTTATGTGTCATTGATCAACATCTCGGATGAGTGGCATATTAACGCCTTAATAACACATGTTACGTATTAATGAAATATATCAAAACAAGCCACATCAACATTCGAGATGTTGATCAATGGCACCTAAGAGGGGTTAATTAAACCGACATAACCTCAAATGTCGATGGTGGTTATTGACATGGACACGAATCGTGCCAAATCAACAGGTGCCCATATAAGGTGAGCACCAGAAATAACATCATTATTTCCTCTATAAAAATAACTTAAAAGAGGAAACCAGACCAAAGTCAAGGCAAATCGCCCACATGCAAGTAAAGCTAAACAAGCCTACAACTTCAAGATTTAATGCTGTGACGAGAGAAACAACAAAAATAAAAATAAAAACCTAAATAGAACAGTTTTTACGAGGTATCTTGATCATTAATGTAATGTATATCCACAAAAATAACTCCACCTAACAAAGAAGACGCCCACGGCTATAAGCGAGTCAAGTGTAGATAACAAAAGGGTCAATTCGAAATCGGGCCCATTAAGGGTTTGATTTCGAATTCAGGCCCTGTTTGAGAATTTTTAGGTTAAAGGACCCATTTTGTGTGGTGTAAAAAGTGGTATGAAAGATAGATGTACTGGTATAGAATGATCGTTTTGTGTTACAAACTTTCAACATACTGGTATGTAAGAGCAATGAAGTGGTACCGCAGAAAATAAACTGGTATCAGATGATCATAAACTGGTACCGGATTATGATTTTGTGGTAAGGAATTTCAACATTCTGGTATGTAAGAGCAATGAAATCGTACTGCAGAAAATGAGTCCTTAAAACTAATTTTTTCCCAAGAGGGTTTGAATCCTAAATGATAATTATGGGAGGGCCTGAAATGAAAATGCCCCATAAGAAAACTAGTGTTGGTAATTAATTGGGCAAAACCTTACAATCGTCCCCAATGTTTACCTTCTAAATCAATTTAGTCGTCGATGTTTCGTGGGAACCAATTTAGTCCTCGATTATAAAAAATGAACCCAAATTGTCAGTCGTCAGTCCGAGCGTCAATTTGGACGGAATGCGTCACGTGCGTTGCACATGGAGATCATTAACGACAAAATTCAAAAATAAAAACTAAAAAAAAAAAGAAAATTACTAATAATTAAATTAAATAAAAATAAATAATACAATATAGAAATAATAAGTCAAATTCAAATGAAAAGGAAAAAAGAGAAGGAAATACTAAACTAATAAATTAAACATTAAAGAGAAAAAATCCAAAAAAAAATTAAAAAAATTAGAGAAAATAAAAACTAACAAATTAACAAATATTTTTGTGTTTGGTTTTGCTTTCGCTGGTTCCTTTTCTTTTTTTCCTTTTTATGATGGTGATGTGCTTTTTTTGCGTTGTTTTCGTGTTTAATTTTTTTTTTTTGCTTTTACTGGTTTCTTTTCTTTTGAAACAGTATCGTTATGTCTCGTTTATATATAAAAAAAGATACATGAGTTAAACAATCCAAAAGGTCTTTCCAGCAACAATGCCCAAACTAAAAACAAAGGCCCACCGAACGAGCAAACAAACCAGCTAAAATCAAGAATCTAACAAACCAAATTGTAACACTACTCAAAATACTCAACAGGAAAACATAACTTCTAGTACAAAAATGAACTTTAAACTCTATGATGACGATGGCTAGTAAATCTAGATCTGTATAGACTACGTTATTTTCACTGATGAATAGTGGAAACAACACGAGGCAGCTACTTTTTTGGTTGAAGACTGTGTCCCTTCGATTAGTTCCTCAATCCTGAAAAAACTCCAAATTATCCGAAGGAATCCTAACACCAACAATTGAATGAAAGTATTCCAAACAAGAAAATTTGAGGTCTATGAGGAAAGAGCAAAGAGGGAGGAAAGTCCCATAAAAGAGAACAAGCTTCAAGAAAGAGGAAGGAAGTCTCACAAAGGAGAAAGCCTTCCACAAGGGAAGAAAATGGCCCCCACAAAGAGTAGAAAGACAAAAATTAAAAAGAAACAAAAGCAAAGAAGGAAAACATGGGTTTACCTCTTTCAACCTCCATTAACGGAAGAAAGTGAAGGGAGCTGTATTGTATAAACTATGATAACTAAATAAAATTGTCATGTATCTCTTACTACAATACATTTATTACATCCTCTTTATATACAATGAGAGAACAATATATGGAAGGTAAAGATTATAATAAATGTGATAGTCCCTACAGGATATAGTTCTTGATTGTTGGATATAAACCGTTAGGATTTTGGTAGGTCTTATTCGATTGGCATTTATCCGTCTGACATCCCCCCTCAAATTGATGATGGTTGTCAACAAGCATCAATTTGCTTAGGAGATACTCATGGCGTCCAAACGACATGGGTTTCGTGAATAAGTCAGCAATTTGATCCCTTGATGGACATGAATGAGGCGAAGGATTTTATCCTGAACCAACTCTCGGATGTAATGACAATCAACCTCGATGTGTTGGTACGTTCATGATGAACGGGATTTGTGGCGATGCTGATCGCACTTCTATTATCATCAAAAAGAGCAATAGGTCCCTCACAAGGCACATCAAGCTCAAGAAGAAGACGCCGAAGCCATACAAGTTCCGAACTAACAGAAGACATAGATCGGTATTCTGCTTCAGTTAAAGATATGGATGGCCTCTCTTGTTTCTTACACTTCCACGAAACTGCTGAAGCTCCTAGAAACACACAACCATTCTTAAAGTGACGAGTATCGCACCCGGCATAATCAGCATCAGAAAATGACTTAAGATGAAGACCGATGTTGGCCGGAAAAACAGCCCACGATGACTAGTGCCTTTGAGATAACGAATAATCCGATGGAGCGCCGATAGATGATGGCGTTGTGGCTGAGACACGAACTGACTAACAACCTGTACAACAAATGATATATTCAAACCATGCTCGTGGCGCCTGGACCGTAAAGAGATTTGTTAAGTTGCAAACCAAATTTGAATCACCTAGAGAATAGCCGGGAGGACACTCCATGTAAACTGACTCCTTCAAATGTCCGTGGAGAAATGAATTCTTGACATCTAATTGATACAATGGCCATTGTTTGCATGATGCAATAGCAAGAAGAGTTCGAACCGTAGTCATCTTAGCGGCAGGAGCAAACGTTTCTTCGTAATCTATCCCATATTCATGTTTGTATCCTTGAGCAACTAGACGAGCTTTGTATCGATCTAGAGTTCCATCCGACTTGACATTAATTGTGTACACCATTTGTTACCGATTATCGAAGTATTTGAAGCAGCGAGACTATATCCCAAGTATGATTCTCCGGCAACGCTTCAATTTCCTCATCCATTGCACGTTTCCAACATGCTTATTCTATTGCCTGCTTATATGTGGTAGGAATTTCAACTGAATTTAAATTTTGAAAAGTGTTAACCGGTCAGGTGCTTACCGAAGTTTGCACGATGAGATCGTTTGGAAGAAGGCAATATAGGTGGTGCTGTTATACCTTGGTATGTTAGTAACGTTACCTTGAGCCTCTTGATCATGAGGCGACATAATAGTCGCTGAGTCGTGAATATATATGGTAAATCAGAATTTTGATGATCCAAAAAATTATATAAAGTCGTGAATATAAGATGAAACAGAATAATATATATTTAAAAAAAATGACATTACGGGATATCGAATATGGACCTTCCAGATGGTAACACATAACCTTTTTGTTTATCGGTGTAACCAATAAAAACACATTTTTTCTAGCCTTAGCGGACAATTTATACCAATAAAAACATGAACACCAATGTAATTAGGTGATTTATTAAGACCAAAAAAAAGGAGAATGGGTAGTAGTCTGCCGATTTATAAGATGGACAGCCGTATGAATATCTTCAACCCAAAAGTTAGATGGAACAGACGATTCAATCAAGTGAGTTCGGGCAATTTCTACACGTGATGATTTTTGAGTTCCACCACACCATTTTGTTCAGCAGTACCGAGACAAGATTGTTGAGTTAAAAGTCCTTTCTCATTTAAAAATTGTTTTATTGCCAAGGAACTAAACTCTCCACCTGGATCTGACCGAAAATTTTGACAGCTTTTCCAAATTGTGTTTGATCATAGAAACAAAATTTCTAGCAATATTTATTAGTTTAGATTTAGTACGTAAAAAATATACCCAAGTAAAACGTGTAAAACGATCAATAAAAAGAACTGAATCCAATTCTGGACAAAACAGGAGAAGGTCCCCCAAATCACTATGGATAAGGTCAATAGGAGCATCAACTTTAGTATTACTGGAAGAAAACGGTAATTTACTATATTTGCAAAGAACACAAAATGATGAAATTCATTATTCTTACAACTTAACATGACGCAGATCAGATTTAAACAGATACTCTACAAGTCTAACATGTGGGTGACCTAAAAGACGATGCCAAAGATTCCAAGTACTTTTTCGCATTCAGTGGAAGACGACGAAGTGACAGAAAAACATAAAGGATCACTCTTTTTATTATTTATACTAAGGTGAAATTAACGTCCCCGTTTTGGCTCTTCATTATCACTTGGACCGTGTGAAGATCATGTACATCACAACCATTAGGCGAAAAATTAACTAAACAATTATTACCGATAAGTTGACCAACATATATCGAATTGGTTATTAATCGGGGAACATAGAGAGTACTAGGAAGGCAATTGTTTTGTTTTCAATAGTTTGCAGTCTAGAATGATATGGCCTGGTCTTACAATAATTACACGAATTTCTTTTCCTGAGATTGTATATGCCCCGACTCATTGCAGTGTCTGCACCGAACTTCTTCTTTGCTTGCATGTCTTGCTTTGAATAACATCTTCCACGTGATGAGGTAAGAATACGAGTCTGTGGAATCTGTTTTCTTGTCGAGCTGTGCTTGTGTTGTTAAGCTCTGTGGAATCTGTTTTCGTGTCGAGCTATGCTTGTGTTTTTAAGCGTGTTTCATCACGAATGAGTTCTCCCAACGCAGACTCCATCGTCAAGCCTCCACGATTGAGTAGTGCTCCCCTGCTAGTTTCAAATTCAGGCCTAAGCTTCATAAGGAACTGCATCACCCTTCCACGATCTCGTTCTTTCTTAATTTCAGCAAATTCTGTAGCCGAAATCGTAGATGAGGAAATCATGTCTTGTTCTGTCCACATTTTCAGTATTTCAGTATAAAAGCTACGGATATCCCTGTCTTCTTGACTAATATTGCTCTCTCAAATTCGAGCTCGAATTGCCTAGATTTGTTCACTTGAGAATAAACTCCTTTGAGATGATCCCACATACTAGCAGCGGTGTCGAATGACCGAAGGCTTAATGCAATATCAGTTCACTGAATTGATCATCCAAGAAATAATCTGCGCGTTTTGCCTTCCAGTTGGCCTTCTTCTTCTCATCACCTTCTGATTTCTCCGTTCCTCAAGAATTCCAGAATATCCCTTTCCATCACAAAAACCTTGAAACTAAAATTCCCAAATGGCATAATTTCTGCCATAAATTTGACAGATAAAGCTTCAAATTTGTTTGAATCCATGTCAAATATTCAAAGGTTTCGAATAGATCCTCAAAAGGATGAGAAAACAAAAACATAGAATTTCTCAAAGAAATTCTTCACGAGAATCGTATGACGAGATTGTATTGTGGCTCTGATACCATATAAACTCTGATGAAGAAAATAAAATTGATCGTATATCTCCTACTACAGTACAATGATTACATCCTCTTATAATGAGAGAACAATATATGAAAGGTAAAGTGTTATACAATAAGTGCGATAATCCCTAATTGTCGAGTATAGTCC
>JAPQWV010004574.1:0-28583 GCA_027422505.1 Craterostigma plantagineum
TTTTACAGGTTATAATTGAAGCTCTCTATCACTACTATGTATTGATATCTGCAAATAGGCCTGTTAGTACTCGAGATTTGTGTAAATTCAATCAAGTTCGTTTAATTTGACCATACTATCTGTGCAGCCTGGAATGGGGTATGCATCATGAATTCTGTATGGAAAAACGAACAGCATCCATCATCATCAGCTTCATCCCGTCTTTCCTAGAAACAAATTCTTACGGGCTAAAAATTTGTGCCCATTGCTCCAGTACTTTGTCATCTCTTCCTACATCATATACACCTTCGCTTCAAAAGTTTTTTCCTGCTAAGCTTTGAGTCTCACTGATCGTATTATCGTCAGACTTCATATTTAACTCTGAGGTGTATCGGTGGCTTTTCCATCTTTGAGTCTCACTGACGCTGCATCTATATTTAGCAAGTAATATTCGACTTTCCTCGATCAATTTTGGAAATTTACTATTCTGCTTCATTCATTGTCATCATTAATTCCCTGTTGTAGAACTCAGAAGTTGACGGGGCAGTTTGCGCATTTTTATGTAGTTGTTACCCTTCCAACCAATGCACAGCACGACACTTTCACGCGCTCTTTTTTCAAGTGAGCCAGGTTATTTATTTTGGGTAAATTCCTTATCAGTCCCCTTTCAAGTTTAAACTTACTCTTAAATACCCTTCGAATTTTTTCTTCCTGATCAGTACCCATCTGCGAAAAGTTTCTTGTTAATACCCAAATGCTTGAAAAGACGAAAATAACCTTCCTTAAGGATTAAAAAAACTTTCAGATTATTACATCACATGTAGCAAGTATTTTACCATGAAAACAACTGATTATACCCAAAATCGAACATATATTCTACCACATTAAAAATAGATATTACACCAATTATTTCAATTTTTATGCCATGTAAAATTTAAAATTATTATACCAATTGTTATTATTTTATACCAATAAATAGTGTTATTATAATTTTTATATATGAAATAATCTTTGCACATCATACTACGAAGGGCAGATATTATACCAACAAAAGGGAATATTATACAAACAAATATTCAAATAATTATACCAATAAATTCAATTATTATACCAATAAACTCATTTTTATATTATTATTTTTCCATTCAATTTTGACTATATTACCAACAAAGATCGCATTATACCAACTGTTTTAGCCTATTCTACCCGAATTACATTGTATAACATCGTACCAAAGAACTTGTTTATTATACCACAAAATTTCTGGTATAATAGCAAAATTAGTTGGTATAATCTCCAATTTTGTTGTATAAAATTAGTATAACTATATTTATTGGTAACGAAGAAAGGTGGTATAATAACAAAAATATATGGTATAATTTACACAATTTCTGGTATAATTGCAAAAATTAGTTGATATATAATTCAATTTCACTGTATAAAATTAAAATAACAATATTTATTAGTATAATAACAAAAATAGATGGTATAATCTCCTCAATTTCTGGTATAATAGCAAAATCAGTTGGTATAATGCCTAGTTTTTTGTATAAATTATAATACCTTTATTTATTGGTATAATATCTGAGATAAATGGTATAATAACGATAATGTGTGGTACAATTTCCACAATTTTCTGGTATAATTGCAAAAATTAGTGGTATATAATTCAATTTCGCTGTATAAAATTAAAATAACAATACTTATTGGTATAATAACAAAAATAGTTGGAATAATCTCCTCAGTTTTTTATAAAGAAAAAATGGAGATTATACCAACTAATTTTGCTATTATACCAGAAATTGAGGAGATTATACCATATATTTTCGTTATTATACTAATAAATATTGTTATTTAATTTTATATAGCGAAATTGAATTATATACCAATTAATTTTTGCTATTATAACAGAAATTGTGAAAATTATACCATATATTTTCGTTATTATACCATCTTTCTTCGTTATTATACCAATAAATATATTTATATTAATTTTATACAGCAAAATTGGAGAATATACCAACTAATTTTGCTATTATACCAAAAATTGAGGAGATTATACCATCTATTTCGTTATTATACCAATAAATATTGTTATCTTAATTTTATACAGCGAAATTGAATTATATACCAACTAATTTTGCTATTATACCAGAAATTGTGAAAATAATACCATATATTTTAGTTATTATACCATCTTTCTTCATTATTATACCAACAAATATAGTTATATTAATTTTATACAGCAAAATTGGAGATTATACCAACTAATTTTGCTATTATACCAAAAATTGAGGAGATTATACCATTTATATTCGTTATTATACCAATAATATTGTTATCTTAATTTTATACAGCGAAATTGAATTATATACCAACTAGTTTTTGCAATTATACCAGAAATTGTGAAAATTATACCATATATTTTCGTTATTATACCATCTTTCTTTGTATTATACCAATATTTATAATAATTTTGTACAGCAAATTGGAGATTATACTAACTAATTTTGCTATTATACCAGAAATTGAGGAGATTATACCATCTATTTTCGTTATTATACCAATAAATATTGTTATTTAATTTTATACAGCGAAATTGAATTATATACCAACTAATTTTTGCAATTATACAGAAATTGTGAAAATTATACCATATATTTTCGTTATTATACCATCTTTCTTAGTTATTATACCAATAAATATATTTATAATAATTTTATACAGCAAAATTGGAGATTATACCAACTAATTTTGCTATTATACCAGAAAATTGAGGAGATTATACCATCTATTTTCGTATTATACCAATAAATATTGTTATTTAATTTTATACAGCGAAATTGAATTATATACAACTAATTTTTGCAATTATACCAGAAATTGTGAAAATTATACAATATGTTTTCGTTATTATACCAATAAATATAATATTAATGTTATACAGCAAAATTGGAGATTATACCAACTAATTTTGCTATTATACCAAGAAATTGAGGAGATTATACCATCTATTTTCATTATTATACCAATAAATATTGTTATTTTAATTTTTACAGCGAAATGAATTAATTGACTTGTTGGTATAGTGTTGATGTCTGTGAGTATAATTCCGTATATAGTGTTTTTAAGTACAATTACTGAAACAGTTGGTATAATATCAACTTATGTTAGTATAATTGTCAGAAAATTGGATTGAAACATCATAATGTAATAAATTGATTTGTTGGTATAATATTATGCTCTACTGGTATAATTTTCAGAATACTTTTATGGTTAAATTTTCGTATTTGTTGGTATAATTGTGGTCTGTGTGGTATAATTGAGTATTTCAGATTTAACAATAACTTAAAATTACATTAGTTACTGGTATAATGTTGATATCATATGGTATAATTAACTATTTTTAGGTACAATTTTTGAATGTTTTGTTGGTGAAATTTTGGATTTTGATGGTATAATTTCGTCTTTGTGGGTATAATGTAGAAAGATCAATTCGTATGGTAACTCTTATTTCTTAGTATAACTTTGATATCTATTGGTATATACTCTTAAATTTAACTAGATTTGATAATGTTCACTGTTGGTATAATACTATGTCTATTAGTAAAATAGTATATTTCTTCTGTGGTATAATAACATCTCTTGTTGGTAGAATAATCGGTCTCATGGTATAATATTCTGAAAATTGTTTTGCAAATGTAAAGAAAGGTTATTTTCCGTCATTTCAATGTTGGGGTATTAAATAGGAAACTTTTCGCAGATGGGTACTGATCAGGAAGAAAAAATTCGATGGGTATTTAAGAGGAAGTTTAAACTTGAAAGGGGATTGATAGGGAATTTGCCCATTTATTTTTCATTGAAGTGATGCTTCTGGTACACTTTTACTCGAGACGTGCTTCTTTTACACGTGGCATCGAGCTTGGCAGGCCAACATTTATCCCTTTGAAAGACTTGGAGATGGATTTGAGAAGATTGTGAGATTATGATAAGAACGAAAATCGAAAATCAACAGTGAAACACCGTTGCCCAATCAAAGATAAACGTTGCCCAAAATCAACGATAAAATACCGTTTGCCCAAAGCCTTTAGGCTAATAACCTTCTTTATTATGAGATATAATGAATATTACAGAATGGTTTATGCCTATTTATAGACTCTACTACGATACTAATAAAGGACGTGATTCTAGAGAATCAATAATAAATGCTAGGAATCTAATAAATAGTAAGAAGATTCCCGTTTATTTATAGACATATAATCCTAATAATTAACCTTAAGATACTCTTCCTCCCGCTCACGAAAAGTGGGCTCAAGCCCGTCCCCGCCTTCGGTAAGCCATTAGCACATGCTCACGGAGGTGGTAAAGGAGAATTCAGTCCCTTTCTTAAACCTAGCATGAAGATTCCTAGATTCTCACACCAGGCCTATTCTTGCAGCATGTAAGCGGCAGCCATAGCAAAACTTAAAGCTGAGGTTAGTATTCTTCAATATTCCCCCTCGTGAGTGATCTTTTTTTCTTTTTGCAGAACACATTAGTAAATCATACCTCTGTTTTTAGTGGGAAAAGTCAGTTCTATCCTTGGACAACTTCATCAAAGTGCTTACTCCATTCCCGCGATTGATAGACATGACGCTACAGCGGTAATTCTATTATTCGATGTATGATTGTTTCACTACACATTTCACTCTGTGCTACGATGTAACATAATATTTTGTCCAAGACTGACTACTGATGCTTCCTTTCTCCCTTTCAGCTAAATCAGACAATTGGTTCCAATTGAAGCAGTAGCAAAAGCATCGAAGGATTACATCTTGGACTTGGATAACACCGATCTTTTCGACTGAGAAAGCTGAAACTATATCGAGGTTCTTCAATGATCCGAAGTATTGCTTGGCCTATTCTTCAATTATCCATTGAAGCAGTAGCAAAACAGTAGCAAGACGGCGACGGCTAGTGGAGGCGGTGACGGCGACGCTGAAAACAAGTAAAAAAAGACGAAAATGCATAGTGTTGCTCAGCCGTCGCAGCGAGAGAGGTGTGTCTTGGCGGTAATTTTAGGGAATGAGAAACACCCGATACCCGAGAAACCCGACCTGATCCAACCCCTAAATGCGAGTCAGTCAGTATATTATATAAAGGTAGTGGGTGGCTATAAACTGCCATATTTGGTCTGTCACTTATTGTAATTTTGTCCTCTCTTTGTTAATTAATAATTTTAATAATTTTATATTACTTTTAAAATTTTTTATTTATATACTTATATCCCTAGACATTATTTTTGTCTATATAGTTGAAAAATTATATTTTACATATTGAACACTACAAATAATGAAGCTCAAAATTAGAAGTAACATAAATATAATTATATTCTAAGCACACGCGTAGAATGTGCGAAACGTACTAGTACTTACAGATAGTTTGAAAAAACCACCCTCGTCTGAGCTAAGCTGCTGCAATTATAACCTTGGCACATAAACTATTCATACCGAAAAAATTACTCAGTGGTTCATCAGCAACCGTCTCCCAGTGAACTCGAAATCCACTGTACTTGGCTCGTCCCGGTCGTCGCGGACGTGGCCGTTCCGTCCTAGAAATAGTTCCAACCATGACGCCGTATGTATCTGCTGCCGTGCTAGAAAGATTTCTAAGCACGAAACCGCACGTCACGACGTAAATCTTATCATTCAAAGAGCAAACTTTTTCGCTTGCATAAACGCGTCGGGGATAGTTTCCTTCCACTGCATCCCAGACATCGCTCTCCGCATCGTAGACCTTGAGCCCGCTCCTGAAGTCCCTTCTGTCGGGAGCGAGAACGAAAAGACGTCCATACACTTCGACCCCAGTGCCGTCGCAGAGACCTCGTCTTAGCCGATGAGACATGCACTCCCATTCGCCGCTCCTTCGGATCGTAAATCTCACCCATCCACGGACGAAGTCGACAACCAGTAACATGCGCCAGTAAAAGCTTGCCGTTGAAAACGGTCGCCGGTCGAAATCCGTGCCATGCTGCTGCTGTTGTTGCTGTTGCTGCTCCACTGCTATGGCCCTCGAGCGTTCCTTTCTCGAGATCAAACACCTCGACGCGGTCGTGCTCGCGGTCCGAGAGTCCCTTGTCTTTCAGGCCCGTCACGTACACCTTGTCGTCGACCACGCCGACCGTGAGGCTTCCCAATTGACCTGTCATCTCCTTTATTACGGTCCAGCGATCGTCGCGCGCTTCGTACTTTAGGAACACGTTGGCGGTGCTGTTGAAGCAGGCGACCCCGCCGAAGAAGAAGACGACGCCTTTCTGGGGGATTGACGCGGTTCGAAAGGGACCTCTCGTCCTATACAGATCCGGGGTGGGGCGTAAAGTGTGCCACAAGCGGGTCGAGAGGTTGAGGACTTGACGTGAATTCTCAAGTTGGGGATTTCGGAGTAGGTCACCACGAGCCACGGATCTCGGAAGCCGAGCTTTTTTCGGAGGGTGGAGATGCGCTCATTCCTCGCTAGTATCGAATTCCAGCCCTTTGATACTCTCGGCACGACGGGAGGGAATCGGCCGAAACACGGAGGATGCACAGTGTTGCCATTTCGTCGGGAAGCCCCGGGATTAGTAAGTTGTTGTTGTTGTAGTACTGTCTAATTCCTTCTTCATCTCTTTTTTGCCTCTTCATCTCCTCTTTATTAGCAGCAGATGAGGTAGTAGTAGTCATCCTCGTTCCTCTGTAACGTACGTACGGACGTTGTTATATATATATATATATATATATATATATATATATATATATATATATAGTAGAGGAAGAGAGGAAAAGGAAACAATATAAAATCTCTTTTACCAATCGATAAGAAATTATTAGAAATCATCACCTTGGTTTAGATCTAATGACGGCGGGCGGTGTCAAATAAATGGTTTAGATCTATTTTTGGTTGGTTCGCTCGCTCAACAGCTCACGCGAGATTCGAGGGTTTTTAAATTTTTAGTAGTCGCTAAAAGATTTGCGCATTTTCTAGAATCCTATGATCGGGCGAGTGGGTAAATCGGAAGTATGGCTGTCTAATCATCGTACGAGACTTGTTTATATATACGATGAAGCATCTTCCACGGGGCAATAATTGGCTAATCTTGCTTGGGTGGGTGCGTAATAATAGGTCAAGACTCGAGCACAATAACGTGTTGGTCCGAGTTCTCTCGTTACGGTATTTTTATACAACATATACTTATGCTGCTAAATAATAAATCACATACAAATTGAATATTATATATACCTCTTAATAGTTTATGTACATATGATATGAACGCAGGAATCGGTCGAAATGCGGAGGTATATATAATAAATGTGGTTTTATCTATGTTTTGGTTGGCTGAACACAGCTCAAGCGATATTTGAGGGTTTTTAAAATATTTGGAATGCGCAACTACAATCTTATTGTAGGGTTTTTGCATTTTTTTTGGGGGGGTAAAATCGTTGGCTCTCATCGTTTGAGAGTTGTTTATTATACTATGAAGCTCCCACGAGCAATATAGGCTAATCTTGGGTTCGTAATAATAGGTTAAGTCTCGAGCAATAACAACGTGTTGGTCCGAGTTTTCTCATTTACGTATTCATACCAACATTTACTTTCTCCTAAATAAATAAATAATCAATCTTCGCCAAAATAAAAAAAATTTCAATAATTATTCCGCTAACTTAATCGAGTAGTATATAAATTGGATATTATATATAGTTCTATATTTTATCCACGCTATATTTTTTCCGGAGAAATATTCACGCTATATGATTTGAATGCAAAACGCATGAATACAACTTTAGTTCTAAACATTCCCTAATCGACTTCGTTATTACATTCTTGACAATGAATGGCTTTAACAGACAAGGACGACACATATTATTAACTTCACAATTATACAACCCACGAAATTAGAGAACAAATGATTTCTCCAACTGCTAGATTATGAAGACCTTCACAACGCTTTGCTAGTATTTCACCAATAGTATGAAACCGTGTAATTTAATCTAACAATAAAATGTCGATGAATGCAACATATGTATCAATTCAAATGTAGCAATAGAGCTATCAAATGTAATAACAGAATCGACAACTTCCAACGCAGAGAAAGATCGTCCTTCTTGTTCATCTTCGATTCCCCACTCGATAGTTCCTTTCTGCTTCGCAGTCCTTCGAGTTCCATTGCTACATATTTCATGCTCGGCCTATCTTCACCTTTCACATTCAAGCACCTCTTTGCCAGCAGGCGACGGCTACGATCTCATCCCTATTGAGGATGCTCCCGTCAGAAATGGATGTAAAATCTACGTATATAACCAAATGTTGAATGAAATGTTGACCTCATACTCACACTCACGTTCTAAGCACAGCGGAAAAACTGGATAAAAACGAACGATACGAGAAGTAAATTGTGCAGCAAGTCAAATAACTTTCTGCATGCCTCAAGGCGCAAAAAATTCACTATAAATATGGATTACAAAAGCTACCAAACGATAAACAAAATCAAAGCCTAGCAAACCTACGAATCTACGCGATTCTGAAAACTCCAAAGTCCTAAGGACTTCTCTCTAGATCCCCGCCGCCGTTCCTCACGATATCAACGATGTCTACTACGGATTTCCGCGGATCTAACTTGCGATTGTCGGAAATATTCACCAGGGGCGACTTTCGTCGTCCACGCCGGAACCAGAAATAAACGTCCCATCGGAGGATGAAACGGCTAAATACCTAACTAAGGTGCTCGCACGATGAGGAGATTTCGAGTTTAGATACGAAAAAGGTAACGCAAAATAACGCATACTGTGAGGATGCTGCGACGAATCCGTTGACCGGCGGCGACCTCGATGAGTCAGTAGGCGGAGAGAGAGGCGAGGTCTTGGACGACGACGAAGGATTCGAAGGGAGATTGAGGCTGAGAGGCGATGCCATGATTGTGAACAACGGCGAGGGGGCGACTACGCGGAGGAGAGGAGGCTAGATTTGTGTGGGCCGTTATTGGCTTTTGCTGCTGAAGTGATTGGGCCTTTTAGTCCAACAAAACGTGCTTGTAATGGGCTGGAACTGAATTTCAACATTAATTTTTAAATTTATTATGTTATTTATGAGTAGGGTTGCATCATGCATTTCATGCAATAGCGTAAAGTTGCTGCGATGTTGTGGTGGATTTGCTCCCTCCCTAACTATGGTATGGGTGAGCTCCTTTATTTGTGATCGAATATCTTCCTTCTTTAAAACAAAAAATTAAATATAAAATCCATATTATTCTAGCGTACCGTAACATTCTCCTAATCTAGATAATTAAACACTTAATGGGAAGGCCTACCTCATGACATTTATACCATGCATGGATAAGTGGTGTAATGTCACATCTTATTTGGCAATACAGAAATTCGAGTTAATTTATATGAAACGGATATATTCTTCTGAAGTTCCCAGATATATTTATTTTAGTGCCTTTTTAATGATAGGAAGGCACTCTAAAACTTGAGTTTCATTCGACAAGAGAAGCGTGATCTGGAAAGTTCCGCGCACTTGCATTATTGTTGTATATCAACACGATTATTATTTAAGAATATCAATATGCTTAAAAAATAACTATAAAAAAGGAAAGAAAGATCAAGTGAGTAATAGTTCATTTAGCACGTAATAATTAATGCATAAAATATTGATAAATACCATTTAGTGAAGAATCTTGTGGGATAATGATGCAAAGGGAAGAAGAAGGCTTTATTCTTTGTTCCGAAGAAGACAACCTTAACGAGCCCATTTTAGCGAATCTTACCAAAGAACATATCATTTCTAACAAACAACCCCACATCGCAATCCTTCGAGAGAATACTTTAAAAAACTAAAAATAATTAAAAAAAAAAAAAAGGTATTTCTATTGGCCCCCTTGTTTCTATTTGCATCCCCTTATTAGATTACAAATTGATAAGGTAAATACAGAGAATAATTAAGGAAATAGAATCAACCATTAAATACTGCAATAAAAGTATAGTTAAGCCATGTCTCATCAGTGTGTAACATGATCGTATTTCCTAGACGAGACCGGGATTGTTAATTTAGTGATGAGGTCAAATTAATTTTTTGAAATTATTAATGCGCTAATTACAAATTAAAAATGTGACTTTAGTAATAAAATTTAGTTTTTTATCGATAATACAATTTCAGTGTAATACATTATAAAAAAAGTTATCTGTTCGAAAATTATCTATCTATGTTTATTTTAGTTTGTATATGTTAATTAGAATATTTATTTTGTATGATTTTTTATTACAATTATAATGAGATCGATTAATTTAAAAATTAATATTTTGAAGTTAAGTTCAACAATTAAAATAAGATATATAACGGAAAATAAGTTCATATAGATGTGACATTTGATAAAGTAACTTAATTAATATTGTTGAATTATATGAAAATAAATTGTAAAATATTTATTGTTGAATTCATGTGTTTAGATAAAATAGTTTTACAAATTTCATGTATTCTCACCAAGGGGGTGAAAAAAGATGTGTAAAGTAAATGGGTATGAAAAGTAGGTACCTAAAAACACTAAACACCGTATACTTGTTGTCTACAACGACATCTTTTTAGAGATTATCTAAGAGCTAATAAAGATGAATAATCCATGATTGGTCCGAAGGAACAGATCCCTAAAGTTGGCTGCTGCTGAGTAAGCTCCGAGACAATTATGAGGTTTGTGGGGGGAATAGGGTTGGACCAATAGACCACACATTGTCCATGTGATTACATGTGAACAAAGATATTTTTCATTTCTACTGTAATAGTTGAAAATTTCAACTATATTATCTAGCCATGCATGAAAAGGGCTGACGTGGTCCTCCTACTTTTATCCATTATTATTGCGCGCGCTTATTGCAATTTGCATATATGGGTGGAGATTCATCAACAATGATACCTTCACTTACCCTTATCTTACTACGGAGAAGATATCATCGGTTAACAACGTTAAACTCAACCGCCACAGTAAAGAATAGGAATAGCAAAGAAAATCATGCTTAAGATCTTAACCGGCCACGGAGTACCAAGTTGTTAGTAATTTATGCACACTCGACCCGTGTGTTATATATAAATATATTTTATTAAAATAATTATTTTAGTGTGAATTATTTAATGAAAATTATAAACTTAACATTTGTATATTATAAATCAATAAAATAAAAAATGGATTTATTATGAAATTAAAGGAAGAATAGTAATTAGTTAAAAATAGTAATTACTAGAGAACGAATAGTATTAACTAAAATTGGTAATTAACTAAAAATAGTAATTAAAACTAGTTAGTGATTTTTTTTTCATTTATTGATTAAAATTCTTTAGCTTAATTGACAAGCCATGTGACGGTTTATATTACCTCTCCCCGTTAATAACCAAAACGACATAGACGGCCCACAATATTTTAGGTTCTTAAACATTGAAGATTCGACAACTTTCAACATCTCATATCCCCCATTTCTTTCATCATCGACTTATTTCTCGCCAATATCACACGTATATATACCACTCCCCGCTTCCTAAATTCTTTCCATCGAAAAACAATCATCTATCCATCTAATATATATTCATTTGAAATCGAACCATATAAAATGTCGGGCGTTTGGGTATTCAAGAGTAACGGAGTGATGCAGCTCGTAGAAAACCCGTCTCAATTAGCAGCAGCAAATGAATCTTCGTCGAAGAAAAGAAAAGCGCTAATTCACCTTCCAACGGGGAAAGTAGTGAATTCCTACGCATTACTTGAAACTATCCTTAGGGGCCTTGGCTGGGAGAGGTACTACGATGGCGACCCTGACCTTTTTCAGTTTCACAACAGTTATTCCATCGATCTCATCTCTCTGCCAAGTGATTTTGCAAAGTTCAACTCCATTTACATGTACGATATCGTCGTCAAGAATCCAAATGTCTTCCATGTCCGCGATATATATACCAATAATAATGTTGACGGATAATAATCTCAACGGATAATAATCTCAATCAACACTTACCTTCTCTCATGTGAGAGTGTACAATACGTGTAATATAGTGTGTGTTTGTACGTCTTGCAAGGCTAATTTATTATTAATCACTCGTGTATTTGCATGCATAGTTTGCTGCATGTTAATGTTATATAAACATGTGTACTTTTCTTCAACTGTTGGATGAACGATGTCGTATTACTGATTCGGTTGTAAGACACGAACTGCCAGCCATTTTCTTATTGCATGTTTTTCTTGGTCTGAGCTCTTCGTCCTATTTCTTAGGAGTTAACTAGTCTATCGACGATTATTTTCTATATATGTTTAATATTTAAATGTACAAGGAAAAATTTTAATGTAAGGTCCAATTCAACGAGTTGACAATATTAGCAGGCATGAGGGGACATGAGATCGAACACTTCGGGCCTACGTTTGTACCTTAAAATGAGATGAATAGAAAGATCAATCGAAAGACATACATAGAAAATATCAATGGCTATGCGTGGCTTGTAGCAAATTCATTTCTTGTCATTTAAACGACTGACTTATCATGGATTTGGACTGAAGAGAATGATAAAAGGACTGTTCAAAGTGTACGTTATCACTTGATACATATAAGAAGAAAAAGAAGAGGACGACGAATAAAAAATGTGATTAAAAAAGACATATATTATAATTTAAAATGCCGGGAAATTGTGACAAAAAAAACCTTGGTCGTTGCATGTAATGATTTTGAATTGAAGCTTCTAGTGTTATAAGTGGGAAAAGGTCGTAATCTAGAAACTGACGTTGAATGTAATGATTGGTGATGATTTGGGTAGTGAATCTTTGCATTGTCGTGTCGTAGTAGTCTCTATATCTACTATATCCAAAGCCATGGAATATTGAATATTGAGAAAGAAGAGGGATATGGGTTTTCACGTGAAGTGGGCTTTCAAGTGTCGATGTTTTCACGTGCTAGGGATGCTTCTTTGTCTTTCTTCTTTGTAACATAGAGCCCGCGATTTTTACGAGTCTTTTCGGGGACAAAAGTGTTATTGTCTACTCACTTAATATTTTTACTTAATATTTAGGTGAATCTACGAAAAAATATTTACTCAGATAAAAAATTTACAAGTCAGTACCCATATCAGAAACTTCTTTTATATAAGTACTCGTTTGATTGTATATATCATTTTTCAATCTTGACGTACCTTTTTATATGTGTATTACCCACGTCACGCGCTTATATGATACATATATCGTTTCTATATGCTACTTTAATGTGTTATATGATGAATTCATTTTCTCACTGTATTATGTACCACAATACGTTTCTCTATGGTACCTAAATTTGTTATATAACGTACCTTGCGGCGGGACGGGTACCAGTGTGCAAAAAATATTCTAATAGGTACCTAATATAAAAAAACTGACAGGGTATTGATTGCAACTTTTATATAATTGGGTATTCTTCTGTAAATTTCCTAATATTTATCATACACAAATGTAATGATTTCATATTATTTATTCTTTTTCGGGCATTTCGCTGTTAATTATGGAATTATATTATTGCCACCTCGCTATGGATTGTAATTTTTTTTTTTAAACGGTAGCTTGGATATAATAACTACAAAGGTACATTAACTTAATAGCTCGAATAAGTTCTCTCCGTTAATATTCGACGACGGCAGAGAACGAAGCCTCGAAGACGAACAAAAACAACCAAAACAACGAATTGTAATTTGTATTAACTAGTGCTTTGTTTGGTTGAGAGGTAATTTTAAACGTGTGTTTGGTTCGATGGTATAAAATCACTCTAAACCCATGTTGACGGGTTTAAATAAACACCTTTTCGCATGTGTTTTTTTAAACTCATTAACCCAAACACGCATTTTATTTATACACATTAATTTATTTTATATAAATATCCTTACTTAAAAAACCATCAATATAAAAATATCAACCAAACTATATTTCGAGTGAAAACGACTGTCTCGCAGGACATTTCCCTCGTCCTCCTCCGTACAAGTCTCGGTCTGCTTTCGTAGATCATCAACCGTGGCCTGAGCAGAGTCACTGCGAGCCAGTTTGAGAGGATAATCGACTTCGAGTTGTCTAATGCAGGTGCTTAAGAAATCATCACATTCAATCGTCTTGATGTTTATGTATCTAATGAATCTGATTTTGAGATGTCTTCTCCTTTTCCTTGACCTTGAACTAGTCTATTTGTCGTTGATGAGTTTCATCGTGTGAAATTTTTGTATGTTCGGTACTGGATTTCGACAATTATCTCATTAGAGATCGTGATAGCATCCTTGCTTAGAGCATAATTTTTAATATCCAGTCATCTGTTTGCAGATATGGATAGTTCCACGTATGTTAACGATGAGGCTTTTCGTGGCATTCCGAGGGAGCTGATTCCAGATCTGCAGGAATGATTTCTGAAAGTGAAGCTTCACAGCCAAAATCATCGGATTTTACAGGTTATAATTGAAGCTTTCTATCACTACTATGTATTGGTCTCTGCTAATAGGCTTGTAGTTCGAGATTTGTGTAATTTCAATCAAGGTTTTTAAGTGTGTCTTTAATTTGACCATACTATCTGTGCAGCCTGGAATGGGGTATGCATCATGAATTCTGTGTGGAAAAACGAACAGCATCCGTCTTTCATCAGCTTCATCTCGTCTTTCCTACAAACAAATTCTTACGGGCTAAAATTTGTGCCCATTGCTCCAGTACTGTTCATCTCTTCCTACATCATATACACCTTCCCTTCAAAATGTTTTTCCAGCTAAGCTTTTGAATCTCACTGATCGTATTATCGTCAGGACTTCATATTTAACTCTGGAGGTGTATCGGTGGCTTTCGTTTTTGTTACTGACTGGGCTTCGTCGGACGCTGCATCTATATTTAGCAAGTAATATTCCACTTTCCATCGATCAATTTTGTGAAACTACTATTCTGCTTCATTCATTGTCATCATTAATTGCCTGTTGTAGAACTCGGAAGTTGACGGGGCAGTTTGCGCATTTTTATGTAGTTGTTACCCTTCCAACCAACGCACAAAACGACACTTTCACGCGCTCCTTTTTCAAGTGAGCCAGGTTATTTATTTTTCATTGAAGTGATGCTTATTGTACACTTACTCAAGATGTGCTTCTTTTAGACATGGCATCGAGCTTGGTAGGCCAACATTTATCCCTGTGAAAGACTTGGAGATGGGATTTGAGAAGATTGTGAGATTAGCACATGCTCACGGAGGTGGTAAAAGAGGATTCAATCCCTTTCTTAAATCTAGCATGAAGATTCTTAGATGCTCACATTAGACGTATTCTTGCAGCGTGTAAGCGGCAGAATGCCAGAGCAAAACTTAAAGCTGAGGTTAGTATTCTTCAATATTCCCCCCTCTGTGAGTGATCTTTTTTTCTTTTTGCAGAACACATTAGTAAATCATTCCTGTTTTTTAGAGGGAAAAGTCAGTTCTATCCATGGACATCTTCATCAAAGTGCTTACCTCCATTCCCGGGATTGATAGACATGACGCTACTGCGGTAATTCTATAATTCGATATATGATTGTTCACTACACACTTTCACTCTGCGGTACGATGTAATATAATATTTTGTCCAAGACTGACTACTGATGCTTTCTTTCTCCCCCTCAGCTAAATCAGACAATTGGTTCCATTGAAGCAGTAGCAAAAGCATCGAAGGATTACATCTTGGATAACACCGATCTTTCGACTGAGAAAGCTGAAACTATATCGAGGTTCTTCAATGATCCGAAGTATTACCTAGGCCCCACAATCAAGTGAACACACACTCTGCCCTAGAGCCAATATGTCCTTATGCTAGGCATCTTATGTACTTACACCATCAAAACCAGAATTCTTTAACCGCTAAACTATATACGTTCGAGAGAAAATATTATCTTTTGATAGACAGAAACCAAGGAGAGTACATACAATACAAGTAATGTTTTTGCCCGTGCTCTTATCTGTGCGTGTATGTTAATAATTTTCGCTTTCTTTGCTCCCCTTGAAATACTCGGCTGTCCAAATACCATGTTGCCATTTTAAGTTCTTCGAAGGACTCGACAGAAAACTGGTGTAATCTTTCTAATTCTGTAATGATCGTTTATTTTCGATAATTAAAATAATAAAAGATATTAATAAAATAATCCTAATGGCGTTTGCTGTGCATTGTGCATTTGCTTCTCGACTATGATACAGGGTAGGGTACTATTACAAGGATTTCGAGGGATTTGCATGAGAGTGACGGATCATTCGGCTCACGGGACTGTATTTGCAGTGGAATAAATTAACGATGGGATATTATTTTATCCCAAGAATCATTTCAACTAGTTCATCATGAAACAAAGCACTAATCTTGGCTTAGGTGTGGGGCAGTAAGCTGAAAGACGAACGATTTCCCGGAACAAAAAGGGATAAACCCCATCAAGCACTATGAATAAAATAGAATGATGGTGCACTAACGTATTGTCATTAAACTGGGGGGACATTGACAAGTATTAGCTAGTGGTTAGCATACAAAGATGGGATTAATTTCAGCCACGAGATCATGCAACAAGATACTGTTTCACTGTGTGTGTTTTTTTTTTTGGCTTGTTTGTGTGTGTGTGTGTGGTGGGGTGGGGTGGGATTACGATATATACATATATATGATGAGCACTTTGCTGACCTTAGTGTGATTGGTGGGTCACCCCACTTCACCTAAGTCAACTCGATTGACAAAGGAAAAAATCCACAGTGGAGATGTATATATTGTATGTGTTGGTAGGTGCGTGCTTATAAATAGCCAAGGGACTGCACTCATTAAACAACAGAGAAAAAAGGTTCTTGTAGGAAGAAGATTAGAAAGGAACAAGAGATTCACACTCACTGATTGTTTTTTCTGTTTGTTTTTTGTTTTTGTTTGTTTCTGAGAGAAATTGAAGTTCCTAGATATGTATAGAGAAAACGAAGAAGAAGAAGAAACAAGGCATCGTGGATCTCTTCAAAACATGCCCTTGATTGGAGGGGAAGATACTGCAAACCTAATAAGCACGGTGGAGCCTCCGCCGCCGCTTTCGTACTAGGTGAGCTCTTCGAATCCATCCAATGCTGTTATTGAATGACGTTTGTGTTTGTACTTCGGTTGTTCGATAGCATGATAACATATTCAGGACTCCAAGCCTTGGAGATGATGGCAATCGCTGGTGTGGGGAATAACCTCATAACCTATGTGTTCAATGAGATGCACTTTCCCTTGCCCAAATCTGCAAACACGGTGACCAACTTCGTAGGAACCGTTTTTCTTCTGTCCCTTTTGGGCGGATTCATCTCCGATTCCTACCTGGGGAGCTTCAAAACTATGCTGATCTTCGGATTCGTGGAGCTCATGGTAAGCGTAGATATTGCAGACATATTTTCTCGATCCACAAAAATCGATAGCAGAAGCACATTGCGTGCCCGTGTACGTACATACGCAGGGATTCGTGTTGCTCTCCGTCCAAGCCCATGCGAAGGAGCTTCGCCCGCCGACCTGCAATATGAGCGTCGATCTTTGCGAGGAGGCGAAAGGATACGAGGCGTGGATATTCTACGCAGCGCTCTATTTAGTGGCCTTGGGCAGCGGCTGCTTAAAGCCAAACATCATATCGCACGGCGCAGATCAGCTCGACAGCTCCAAGAATCTCTCCACCTTCTTCAACTGCGCTTACTTCGCCTTCTGCGTCGGCGAGCTCTTAGCGCTCACCCTCGTCGTGTGGATACAGACCCATCAGGGAATGGACGTTGGCTTCGGTGTCTGCGCCGCAGCCATGGCCCTCGGCCTGATCTGCCTGATCTCGGGGTCGAAAATTTACCGAAACGCCCCTCCTCGTGGGAGCATATTCACCCCCATCGCCCAGGTGTTCGTCGCTGCAATTTCGAAGAGGAAGCAAATCTGCCCTCGAATGCTGAGGCCCTGTCGGGGAAGAATATGTCCAGCAGCGTAACGCTCATCCACTCGGACAAGTTCAGGTTCGGGCACAAACAACATTTCTTGCACTTGAGATTCCATTGCCAACGTATGAGATCTCCATCATGATCTTCTCCAGGTTTCTCGACAAGGCGTGCATAAAGATTCAAAACGGGGACGAAAGCCCGTGGAGGCTATGCACCGTTGCGCAGGTCGAGCAAGTGAAGGCCCTCCTCTCAGTTGTGCCCATATTCGGCTGCACAATCATCTTCAACACCATATTGGCTCAGCTTCAGACGTTTTCGGTCCAACAGGGGACTTACATGGACGGCCACCTCACCAGCCGTCTGCAAATCCCGCCTGCTTCCCTTCAGTCGATACCTTACATAATCCTCATCTTCGTCGTCCCACTCTACGAGACGGCCTTCGTCCCGCTGGCAAGGCGGTTCACGGGAAGGGACTCGGGGATAACTCCTCTTCAGAGGGTCGGGACTGGGCTTTTCGTAGCAACATTCTCCATGGTCTCAGCTGCTGTAATGGAGACAAAGAGGAGGAGCTCTTCGAACGAAAAGCTGTCCATTTTCTGGATAGCTCCTCAGTTCTTGGTCTTTGGGCTCTCAGAGATGTTCACTGCGGTAGGGCTCGTGGAGTTCTTCTACAAGCAGTCTTCGTCGTCGAGGAGGGAAGGAGGAGGAGGAGGAGGGATGCAGTCTTTCTTTACGGCCATGACTTACTGTTCTTATTCGTTCGGTTTTTACCTCAGCTCTATATTGGTTTCATTGGTGAATAGGATCACTTGGAGGTTGGGAGGAGGTTGGCTGAGTGAGAATGACCTGAACAAGGATCGCCTCGATCTGTTCTACTGGTTGTTAGCGGCACTGAGCCTTGTCAACTTCTTCAACTACCTCTTTTGGTCGAGATGGTACAGTGATTCAACTTCAGCTTCTGCTTCTAGCAGATGTAATAACAATCCTCCATCTTCTTCTTTGTTACCTACTACTACTACTACTACTCAAACGTCAGACGAGCCTCGAAATGGAGAAGAAGAAACGGCACTTGGTTTCTAAGACGAGAAGCTATACCATTATATGTATGTATGTTGTTGTTCGACAGGCGAATGTCATATTCGATTATACCGTAGGTCCTGATGATGAGTCAATCCTTAAGAAGAACACATGTTTTCGAGTTCGATGATTCCAATTAGCGAAGGGTCAACTGAATCTGTACTCGTGGAACTTGATTAGGTGAAGTAAGACATATTAATCGCGTCACTGAAAAGAAAAAAACTGCTCGTTTAAGACAACGTAGTGTATCACGACCTTTGGAAGTACTAATATTCAACAACAAAGAAAGATATGCCGATTTACTACTACATAGTACACATTTAACGAGAGCCAACGTACTTCTAAGGAATTCTCATGGTATAAGTGTGAAAGACAATATAAGAATGGCTCCACGGCACATAAACGAAGAAAAGGAAATGAAGACTTACACGATATGCTTATTGTAGTTTGGACACTTAGGGGAGAGAATGTTAGGAATATTTAGAAGTGTCCAAAATATTTATTCTAAGTCCTTTATTCTTTATTTTGTATTCAATGTACTTTACTTTATTTTAATAGGTGGTGTGTAATGGGCCTTGTAGGCCAAATGGAATTAATAATTTACAAGGTATACACACTAAACCTAACACTTGTGAATCCAAGTTTCCATTTCTCAAACTTCCCGTATTCAGCATTCTAAACCTCTTAACCACTATTCAAATATCAATCGAATTTTAATTTGTTGAAGTATGGTCTTGGATAATCTGTACTTACAAAAGTCCCCAACCGAACAAGCGGGTCCCTGTCAAGCACAGTCTAATGCCACGCTGCGCGGGTCTCGTGCTGTTACATACGGGATCCGCGCTGGTATGTGGGGTGGGAGTATTGAATGAAATATAATATTTATTTCTCTAATCTATCTATCAATATTTATGTTATATCTATTCTATATATGGTCTGGACAAAAACTGTTATTTAGTCGTAGAATATATTATGTTCTTACAATTTTCCATCAATATTTTAGTTTATAACATTTTACTTAATTTTAATTTTAATTTTTTAGATAAATTATATAAAAATAACATATTGCCCAGAAGTGCTAATGTTCGTTATAGTATGTAAATACAACATGATAAACTTACCATGCGCAACGTTTCGTCTTTCTGGTGAACATCTCGTCAGTAAGCCGATAAATGTCCGCATCTATCCCATATAGCATAGTTCTCTCCGGAATTCGGATGTATGTTGTGAAAGAGAGTCGTGATCATTTAAAGTGTGGTGTTTATCGATCTGTAATTAGGGTATCCAAAATTTTCGTTTGTTTTTGTCTGGATCTCGATGTCTGTTTATGGACAGACATCAAGAACAATTGATAATTTATTTGCAGGGCGTTTGATCGATCGATCGATGGCTGATACATATCATGCCGAGATTAGGACGTCAACGTATGTGCCTCTGTCCCTTTTGTGTGGGTACGTTTCTTCTTTCTTTACTTGGATATTTAGATCAGCATCGAAGCTATATTGTTTGTTTGTGTGTTAGCAGTTATGCGATGACTATTTGACCCCCGTGCTTATGGAACTGGTGGAGTAAGAACCATCTATAGAAAAGAAGTGTTGGACGAATTAGGAAAGGAAGGCGACACTATGCTTGGAACGCTACAATGAAAAAAATGTTTGTTGGGATATTTTGTTTTCTTTGTATATGTCTATATAAATAATGTAATTTCTGTTTTAAATATTGTCTTTTTGGTTGTTTACTCACAGAATACAAATTATACTCTGGTGGAGGTAGTCAAGCTCAATTTCTGGGATCATGACAATTACATGATATTCACGGCCGCTTGGATTCTGCTGGACTAGTTTATTTTCGAGGTGCTGTTGATGCGTTTGGTAGGTTTGTTCTGTCAGATCAAGGTTGATTTTTTTTTTTTTCTAAAACCTACAGCAGTTATTCATGGATTGATTACGGTGGTTGATTTTATATCTTATTTATTTATTCAAGGAGGACGGTGATGTAGGAGTTGAAATGCCCCCTGAACACGATGAGGATTACGACCCATTTGCACCTGAAAATCGTTGGCGTCCCCCATGGTATAGACAGTAGTTACCCAAGCCAAGAATAATATTCTTATTAACGCTTGTCTAATAGCCGAAAAGAGTAATCACTTGGTAATAGTTTTGATTGTTTTCTGTTCATGGGTTTGAACAGCACAAGTTCCGACGAGGATGATTCATCAATTGGTGCCGACGACTTGAAAGTGTCTGGTCTTGAAGAGGATGCTCAGCTGCAGCAGAGCCAACCGTGGCTCTTTAATGATGTCTAGTCTCTCTGTATATAGTGTCGTGTGATGTCTGAAGAAGAGGGCTCAACTGCTGCTATTGGCTGGCTCTTATGTGTTATAATTATAATATATGAGGGGAGTGAGTAAAGCTGCAGTTAATTTCTAAAGTCAGAGTTTCTCCAACGCTGGTGGATAGTTGTCTTCTTTGATTGTAGTTTGTTGAAGACCCTCGAATCCTAGTTGAGTGTTCTATCTTGTGTGTTATTCAGTCCAATACATGGATCTTGAACTCGTAAGAATAAAATTCAACTTTGTTTTATGTAAATTGCTCGTGAGTGACATCAAACAATGACCAAACTTGACATTGAACAACTAATGTATACTTTTATATACATTAAGGTAAGAGTAATTTTGTCGATAATATTAAATTTTTAAAAGTAATTTTTCGTTCATATGAAATATAAAAGTAATTTTTAGTTCATATGAATTCGACGAGATCACATTGCAGTATTGAGTCTTGTGTATTGCAAGTATTGTTGCTCGATTTAAGAGTAGGCTCGTGGAGTTCTTCTACAAGCAGTCTTCGTCGTCGAGGAGGGAGGAGGAGGAGGAGGAGGGATGCAGTCTTTCTTTACGGCCATGACTTACTGTTCTTATTCGTCGGTTTTTACCTCAGCAAGGGTCACTGAGGTAAAAAGACACGTCTCATGTTTTCGAGTTTTCGATGTTCTTCTTAAAGAGGAGGAGAGGATGCAGTCTCATGTTTTCGAGTTTGATGATTCCAAATTTTTAAAACATGAGACGTGTTCTTCTTAAAGATGTTTTCGAGTTCGATGATTCCAATTAGCAAAGGGTCACTGAATCTGTACTCATGGAACTTGATTAGGTGAAGTAAGACATTATAATCGCGTCACTGAAAAAAAATTTCTCACGAGAGCCAACGTACTTCTAAGGAATTCTCACGGTATAAGTGTGAGACAATACGACACAATGGCTCCATAGCACATAAAGAGACATTTATTTTAGGGCAAAGGATGACTTCTTACTAGAAGCATTAGTCAGAACTCAGATCAATCTGATTCTTGGAAGGTGAGCATATTGATGAGAGACTCACAGTCGGGGAACTTGGAGGTGAGGTAGGAACGTTTCGCCATTTCAAAATCGTCGAACTGAAACGCTGGAGCGCAAGTGCACCCACGAGGCTGAAGTGAGTCTCGGGATCCTTTGGGGCTCGTTTGGCTGCTGCGAATGGCGAAGCTGAAAGCCCGTCGATGTCACCTGTGGGAATGCGCCGAACCAAACATTTGGGGCCACGACATGCTGCACGACTTGGCCCTCAGCGAGCGGGTCGGGCCCAAGACACGTGAGTGAGTTTCACGCTTCCATCAGCTTCGTTCAGTTCAATGACCTGAGCTTAGTGACAACAAAAATTGACCGCATCACTATAGCGTATCCGGTAAAAGAATTGCGTGGAGTGAGGGGAAAAACATCATCATGAAGGCTCCTTCTTTCTTTCTTCTCCAACACATAAAAAAAGCATGCATGATTATAGGATTCGAAAAAAAATCGCAGTACATATTGGAATCGTAGAGATGGGTTCATACAGTTAGAGGTTCTCCGAAGTAGAAGTGCCATGTTTCTGCGCAAGGAATGCGGTGGAGATGAGAAAAGCTGCCAGAAGGCAGCAAGAAGTATATGCTGGTACTTACCGGACGATCAACCTTATCTGGCGATAAAAAGAGAGATCAAGATTTTAGCTTAAGCATAACTAAAACAGTAGATAAATAGACGGAAGATAAGCGATAACATGCTGTGACGATAATGCCTTGCTAGTTGATTGGATTAACTCAGTATTAACTAGTTAGTAGTGGAGGTAAGTACGCACCCAAAACACAGTGAGAAATAGCCCTGAAACCGAGCTCACACCATTATCAAATTAAGTGTTGTTATTACAATTCATGATTTGGGTTAGATCTTCTTAGTTGATCGCCGTTGCTCCAAATGATCATAGGAAACTGAAATAGGTATTTTCTCCAGCTCAATGCCGCAAGACAGAATAATATTTGCTCTCCTTTGATTTGATCCATGGAATGGATAGAATATTCTATGCTTACTCTTATACTTCAAACAAGTATCAAAAAATCACAATGGGTTTCCGTGATAGTTAAGTCCACTCAACACCTAATTAACATAGCCCTAATTACTACTAACAGTACGAGAGAAGATCGTACCTTTTGCAGAAACCCATCAAAAATAAAGTAAAAAAACGAGCTATCTATCAATAGAAAAGAAAAATGCTTACACTGAGGTGGTAGAATGGATTTGGTGAGGATGACAGAGTGGTCTCTGAAGGTTTCCGCGTAGTACCCACCTTCTGGATGAGGACTAAGATTCAACTTTGCAATAATTTCGGATTTACTTGCCATTTTCGAACTCAGCTTCTTTCTTCTCTCTCTCAATCAATTTGCTTGCTTTGCTTTCTTTTGTAACTCAACTCCTCTTCCCTCTGTTTATCATCTTATGTTTCCCCTTATTCCCAATTTTGTGTCGGCTCCAAAATGTGGACTTTTGAGGACATTAAATCACCCAATTTTCTTTCACTACCAACTAACGAGAATTTTTTGACATTCTAAACGTTACAAAATTGCCTTCAAATGTAAATTAGTCTAATGCTGACCACATTCAAAACTAATACTTAAATTAAATGGGGACCGTGTTAGGGTTGGTGGATGCGGTGTAGTTCAGTGGTTGTAGTCAGACGTTCAAGTAATATGTATTGGGTTAAATTCAATACATATTTTTTATATAAGTCAGGCCAGGGGGACCGACAGGGGTACCCGTGTTGTATAGCATTGGATCCCGTGCTGCCAGCATCGGGTACCCTGCTGTACAGCACGGGTCCCCAACGTTGTGCAAGAGATGCGATGGACCGGTCAAGGTACCCGTTCTATACAGTAGGGGACCTGGCCGACGCTGCCAGCACTGGTCGCTGAATAGCACCAGTCCCTTGCTATATAGCACACGGTCCCCTGACACGTCTGTGCACAACGTCGGGGTCCCGTGCTATATACGGATCCCCTGCAAAGGGGACCCCTACCTTTTTTAAAAAGGACAGTGTAACATGACGAAAATACCCTTAAATTGAATGTTTATTTTTTAATACGGTTAGAAGACTAATTTCAACGTTGATCGAGTAAATGATGTTTTTAAAAAACCCGAGAATTGTAATCATTATGTCCCAAGAATCGGGTATGTTGTCGACTACCCTACTTCCATAATATGGAAATAACAATAATAGAAGATTACGCTATGGGACCAAATAAGTGATTACTGATCTTTTCTTATTGCTATTATAGTTGTTTCATTCAACGGCTCCAATCCAGTCCCTTGTGTATGAGTTATGACAACCTAATCTTACTTACAGGAAGGTAAGGAACAATGGAAATAAACGATGACATATGTATGTCAGCGGCAAAGTTCTTCCCTTTATTAGATAGATAGCATAGCAAGATCCATAAGTAGTTCAACCTTGGAAGATTATCTTCAGAAATCCTTGGAGAGAACCTCCTGTTCCAGCTTCCACCGCTTTAGCCAAATACTTTACCTGCCAAATAAGTCCACGCATGATTTTACAATTAATTGAGAAAAACAGTGAAAAGCTACAGTCGTCTAATAGTGTAAGAAGGCAAGGTGGAATAATAACTAGAAACAAACAAACAAGGACAAGAATCAGACAGAAAATAGATGATGACTGATTCAGTCCAAAGGCTGGGAGTAATAACCTCTTGAACCGTCTTTCCAAGATCGAAAGCGTCTTTAACACGATCGTCCAAGAACGCCATGTGTCCCGAAATCTACATATATAGATATAAGTATCATTAGCATTCATGTTTGTTTGACTATTTTCTTCCTTTTACAAGAATGAACTTTTTATGCTATCGAAGAGCAGAATAAGTATTGCCAAAAATGGAAATGTTTGGAATATTCAGTATTAATGGGGTCTAATCTTTACAACTGCGTGGCATGCCAACCAAAGTCAAATAGCTAGTAGTCGGGACCAAACCTGGCGAAGTATCAGTTAGCATGTACAACTCCGTTGCAGAGTATATCCCACCAAGAACTGTACGCTTCAAATACCAATCCGTATCACTCGACTCATCACCAGCAGAATGCCAAATTTCGTCAACAAGCATGGCTCGCTGCTTTAAACTGATTGAAACATTAGATGGTTGTACCTAAAACATATTATAAACATACATTAAAAACTTTATCTGGAATAGCATCGACCTTACCTTACAAACGCAATTAGCATGCAATCGCAATCGAACGGTTACCTGTACGCTAAGTGCTTGAGGCCACTTAGAAATGTAGGGAGCTTGCATCTCTAGGCGAACTCTCACAAGCTGTGCAATATGCTGACTAGGGATCAAATTTTTCAAATCCTCCCTCGTGTCAATCACGTCAATCAGCCTTGCAGGCAATCATCCATGAAAAACTGAAACAAGGAACAGTCAAAGATTGAGGTGAAGACCCGTACAAAAACTGTTCACAGAAAGTGGATATCAACTACAGGATGTGCAACAGAACTTTGGCTAGCGAGGATTCAAGAAAATTTGAACAGAAGCCAGTTGTACTGATTGTAGTGGAAATCAAAGAACAAATCTTCACATTCAACCAAATACAAATGAATGACCTTGAATGATGCATAAAACAGTAAGAATTCTTTACCTCTACTAGTGCAGCTTCTTTTCGCGGAAATGATCCAACTATGGCAGGAGAAACGCCAATATCCTTTGCCCCCGCAATCATAGCAGCATCCGTCCATCCTAATCGCTTCTGTCAATAGCATTATTACTCTTAACCCGTGAGAGATTAATACGAGTAACATCGCAAAACAGATTTTCAAATCAACCGTGGACTGAATCTGAAGAAAAACACTAATGTAGCGGATCTTTGCTTAGCTACAACGATATGCATACAATCCCCAGCTTCAACATTAAAAATTTTTAAGCTCCAACAATTGCAAATAGCAAATCCTACAATACAAAGAGGATCGATAGAAAGAACACGGGACTCAGAAGAAACAAATGAACGAACCACGTGCCGCAGAGACGCGTGAAGAAGACGCGCCTCCTCCTTCTGCCACAGAGACTTGATGCGTGGCCTCGTCTCGCGCTCTTCGTCCACGCGCACCTTCGACGACGACGACGACGACGAAGTGAATCTGAATTCAAATCTCCGGAGCTGTGCTTGGAGGATTCTCCGCCGCCGAAGCACCGAAAGTGGCCGATCCTATAACCCGAACGAAGAACGAAACGAACTAGCTGCTGGACTTCGAAAGTAGGCACCGCCCCGCGGTGGAGAAGCGGAAGTAAGCGCCTCGCCGCCGGACCGATACATCCTCGACGTAAATGGAAAACTATTCGCGGATCCAATTGAGTGTCGATTTTAGAAAAGCTCTGTTAATCAGGCAAGCCACGTAGTTCCGTTCACCACAACTCGTCCTCATCCATCGATGCCTCAAAAAACGGATATATACAGTTCTTTTCCCCAATTTACACTATTTGCACAACTTGACCCAAAATTACATATCTTTTTGCTTCGTACGTAATATAGCTCACTCGCTCACCGTTAATTAGTGGGTGATTATAGTGTTTTTATTACAACCATTTTATCTCGATTCGATGATCCTTTCTGACTAACAAGTCTTCCCAAGAAGTTGAATGCATCGCATATTTATACACGTTCATACACCTTTAATCGTAACTTTCGAAATTCCTCGAAACAATGCATCGATACAACTATAAATAACAGCAAAAATCAATCGCACTTCATGGTAGTCCTATACATCAAGAAGACCTGCGCCGCGCCGTAGTGGGCCAGAGCACGCACGACGAACACGGGGAATATCTGATGGCTATGGCCCGCAATACGAACCGCCCGGGCAACCACCTCTCGGGGAACGCGGCTCACGTAGAATCCCGTCCCCACGAGGTACGAGGCGCCATGGCCGACTCGTACGCGAGGACCGCGTTCCTGTGCGGGTGGTCCCAGTAGGCCACGGCGGCGTGGACCGCGGGGACGAAGACCCCGAAGAGGCCCACGGAGGCGAAGGACCATGGCCGAAGCGCGGTACTTTGGCCGAGGCGAAGGCTGGCGCGAACAGGGCGACGACCGCGATGAGTCCGAGCGAGGCGACGACGAAGAGGTAGGCGAATTGCCAGTGAGGCGTGCACTGGAAGATGTAGTATATGGGCGGGAAGAAGGAGGAGACGATCATCACGAGGTTTCCGGCGTAGTCGAGGTGGAGGAGGCGGAGGAGGAGGTTCAGGCGGTGGGAGTGGCACGAGAGGAGGTGGCACGCCGTGCTGCATAGGATAGGAGCAGCAGAACATGGACCCGGCTAAGAAGACGTAGAACGGCCAGTCCGTGGAGCCTATGCCGTCGTCCGACGAAGGTGGGTTTGCGTGCAGGTTCAGGTCGATCAGTTCCGTTCGTCCCTGTTTTTTTATTTTTTTGAAATGACGACTGGATTTGTTATAATTCGGGAGTAATAGGGATGTCTATCGGAGCCATTAAAGACTCGTTGGATCTTCGACGGGTCTGAGTCTAGACTACTTAGACTGGTCTAAGTGGGTCTAAACTTGTATATGTTCGAAGTTCGATGAGTCTTTAATGGGTTCGATTGTCGTCCATAGAGAGGAAGGAATGGATGGATGTTACGAAATGGACAAGTCAAGAGGCTTACAGAGGATGAGAAGAAACGCTCTTGGAGACGTTAGTTTCTGCGCTCGATTGGGAATTGTCTGCATGCAAAAGATGCAGAGAAGATTGTGATGTTAAGAATCACATATATATACTAAAGAAGCCTTTTCAAGCTGAAATGGCAACAAGTACTAGCCAACTAGGTGGGTCGGGTCGGGTCAAACAAAATCCAAGGAATTTTCTTCGGGTTACTACGATCGTAATCAGTTTGTTAACGGTTGGCATTAATTGGGTTCGGCTTCATAAATGCCAAGACAACTAGTAGAGTAGCCGACTTTTCTTTAATTTCCACATCACTTTCTATGAAGTTATTTATTACCTTTTTCAGGCTAAAATTGTGTGATTTTTTAACGCCATTATTACATACATCAATCCCCTTATTGCAACTGGGAAACTGAATTACCCAGAAAAAGAAACAAGCACTGCTAACAAAATGACTGCAAAATGTTCTTGATATAGGCAGTTTAATGAAAAAAATTAACTAGTAAGTCAGCCTCACCCTGTTATGATATTGATGAAATCAGCATTTGAGGTATATGGCTAAGATGGCTGCTGTCAGTCCAACGAATAGCAAGAATCCCAGTAAATGCCTGCA
>JAPQWV010004575.1:0-28564 GCA_027422505.1 Craterostigma plantagineum
TATTGCCAATAGCTGCGGCTTTATCAGTGCTGCATCCAGCAACTATATTTTAATCGCGTCTGGACCTTTAAAAGCCATCAGGCTAATATTCCCAAGAATATTTTTCATTTTTTATGGTATCGGTTATTGGGTTAGCACTTAATAAGGTATTATTTATTTATTAATTAATAAAAGAAAAATGAACTTTTTGTGGCAAACTAATAGCTATCATTTTAGTAATATTTGGAACTTTACAGCTAATTATTTGTTTACCTTTAGCCTGAGATAATCAATAATTTCAAAATAAAATAAGGACACTATGAAACGTTCAGCAACAGCCATCTGGAATGTTCTATCAAAGAGGGGTGGTAAAATTACCACGCAAAGCACTACTTTAAACAATACACAATATTCTTTCAAATCACGCTTCGAAGAAGGGGTGGGCACTAATCCTGAAGAGTTAATTGCCGCGGCACATGCAGGTTGTTTTGCAATGGCGTTAAGTTTAATCTTAGGTGAAGCAGGTTTTATACCAAAATCATTAGAAGCGAATGCAACATTACAATGGACACCGAAAAATTGCAATTAACTAGTTCTCATATCGTATTAAAAGCCAACATTCCTGGTATTAGCCAAGAAAAATTTGAAGAGTGCACAAAAAATGCAAAAGCGGGATGTCCGATAAGCAAAGTTTTAAAACTAGACATTCTCTTGATGCATCCTTAATTTAAAGAATGCACCCTGATCATAAAAAACTCATTTAGCCTATTTTCACTAAATGAGTTTTTTTATGACAAAACATGATCTTATTTTATCGCTGCGATACCGGGTAATTCTTTTCCCTCAAAATATTCCAATAGGGCACCTCCACCGTGGAAACATAACTGATTTGATCAGCTAAATTAAATTGTTGACTGCGGCAACGCTATCACCACCTCCTACCAGAAAAAAGCACCATTTTTAGTAGCTTCGGCGACAGCCAAAGCAATCGTTTTCGTTCCACCCTGGAATTTTTCCATTTCAAAAACGCCCATTGGCCATTCCACAAAATAGTTTGGAGCGTTTAATAACATTGGAAAATTGCTCGCGTGCATCTTCCGCAATATCTAAGCCCATCCACCCTTCGGGAATATTGTTACTAGGTGATGCAGCAGTTTCTGCATCTGCAGCAAATTTATCTGCAATAATAGAATCACTTGGCAAATGGATGCAAACACCTTTTGCTTCTGCTTTTTCCATCAGCTCAATAGCAGTTTGCAGGCGATCATCTTCGCAAAGAGATTACCTATTTTACCTTCTTTAGCTTTGAAAAAGTATAAGACATACCACCACCGATAATAATATCAGTCGCTTTATCCAATAAATTTTCTATTATCAGTATTTTATCGGAAACCTTTGCGCCGCCTATAATGGCACAAAAGGGCTTTTCTGACGCGTGCATTACTTTTTCTGCACTGCTTACTTCCGCGTTCATCAACAAGCCAAACATTTTTTACCTTCAGGGAAGAATTGTGCAATCACGGCTGTAGAAGCATGCGCGCGATGAGCAGTACCAAAAGCGTCATTTACATATACGTCGCCCAGTTGACTCAATTTCTGAGCAAAGACTTTATCTCCTTTTTCTTCTTCGGATAAAAACGTAAATTTTCTAATAAAAGTACTTGTCCCGGTAGCAAGTTTTAGCTTTTTGAACGGCTTCTTCTCCAATGCAATCATTGGCAAACAGAACTTCCCCGCCTAACAATTCACTTAAATGGGCAAGAATATGTTTTAGGAGAATTTATCTTCCGGGCCACTTTTTGGGCGACCTAAATGACTCATCAAAATAACACTTCCGCCGTCTGCTAAAATCTTCTTTATAGTAGGCAGGGCAGCAACAATGCGCGTATCATCGGTGATGGCTAAAGTCGCTTTATCAAGAGGTACATTAAAATCTACACGAATTAATGCTTTTTCGTTGTGAATGAGTGGTACTAATTTGCTCATAGAAGAATGATTATTATTTATGAAGATGATTTATGATATTGCTTTCTCGTCTTTTTTGACTTATAAACACTACACCGATCCCGTAAATTGCTGCAAAAACCGTTACATCATTTTGCGAATATAGGCGTAAGTCCTTGACACGATATTTCAATTGTGTAATACGTTCCACACCCATCCCAAAGCGGAACCCGGTATATTTATTACTATCATTCCAAAGTTTTCCAACACTTTGGATGCACCATTCCACTTCCCAAAATTTCCACCCAACCTGTATGCTTACAAACATTGCAGCCTTTGCCTTCGCATATCAAACAACTGATATCCATTTCTGCACTTGGTTCCGTAAAAGGGAAGTAACTCGGGCGAAAACGTACTTTGATATCCTTGCCAAACATTTCTTGTACAAAGAAATAAAGTGTCTGTTTCAGATCAGCAAAACTTACATTCTCGTCAATATACAATCTTCTACCTGGTGGAAGAAGCATGAGCTCTTGCACTGATGGTCTCATTTCTATAGACCCGTCCAGGGCAGATAACACGGATAGGTGGCTTTTGCGTCTCCATAACGCGCGCCTGTACACTACTGGTATGTGTACGTAACAACCAGGAGGATTTTGTTGAATATAAAACGTATCCTGCATGTCTCTTGCAGGATGTCTTCCGGCAGATTCATGGCGCCGAAATTATGCCAATCGTCTTCAATATCCGGCCCCTCTGCAATAGCGAACCCGTCTTTAAAAATGGAAACAATACGGTACGTACAATACTCAATGGGTGTCTTGTGCCAACGGCAATAGCGTCACCCGGCAAAGAAAAGTCTATGTGAGAGGCATCTGTATCTGTATTTTCAAATTGCGCTTTGAGATCGCGAATTTCGTTTCCACAAAAATCTTAAACTCATTCAATAATTGACCGGCTTGTTTTTTTTCGTTCGTTGGGAACATTTTTCATTTCTCCATAATCAATTTTACCAAACCTTTGGTTCCCAAATATTTTATTCGGAAACTTTCAACATCGTCAATATTGGCTACGGATGCGGCTTCTATTTCTCGCTTGTAATGATCTATTTTCTCTACTATTTCTTGCATGGGTATCTGTGTAAGATATAAATTTAGGTTGTCAACATTAAATCGACATCATTTCTTTTCCTTCGTAACCAAATGCTTTTCTACTACAGCCGTGTATTTGTCGGTAAGCTCTTGCACTTCCTTTTCCCCGCCTTTGGCAATGTCTCACTAAGACCGTCTTTTTGTAACTTTTTTATTTGTTCATATACCATCCCGGCGTATATTACGAATGCTCACCTTTGCATTTTCGCCTTCGGCAGTTGCTTTTTTAAACAATTCTCTTCGACGCTCCTCTGTAAGTGGTGGAAGGGATAAGCGATCTGTACGCCATCATTTTGAGGAGTTACCCCAAATAGCAGCCATTATACTACGTCAATGGGCGCAAGCATATTTCTTTCCCAAGGTTGAAGAGAAATAGTTCGTACGTCTAAGACACTGATATTTGCCACCTGCGAAACAGGTGTGGATTACCATAATATTCGACCATTAAGCCATCTAGCATTGACGGGCTGCCTTTCCCGCGCGAATGCGTGTAAGTTCTACTTCCAAATGAGCTACAGCTTTTTCATTGTAGCGTTTGCGTCTTCTATTATCGAATTTAAATCTTCAGGCATAATTATGCTGTTTTATATTGCGGCGAAATTACTCTAAAAGCTGATCAAGACAATAGAAAAAAATCATTAAAAATCAGAACAATAACAGCAATATGGCCCTTGTTGCATTTATTACAAAACTTAATTATTAAATTTATTCATATAAATTCAATAATGTAAAGTTCAAAATAGGAAAATGATTTACCTTCGGGTCTAAAATAATTTTTGCATAAAAAGTAATGCGAAATGGCAGATATTGAACAGCTAAAAAATACAGCTACGCAAATCAGACGTGATATATTAAGAATGGTACATGGTGCCAGAGTGGGCATCCGGCGGCTCTTTGGGCTGTGCCGATTATTTTTACAGACTTGTACTTCAGCGTGATGAAACGTAAATCAGGTTTTGACATGGATGGAAAAGATGAAGATATTTTCTTTCTTTCCAATGGACATATTTCTCCGGTGTTTTACTCAACACTTGCACATGCCGGCTATTTGATAAAAAAGAATTGGCAACTTTTCGTAAATTAACTCTCGTTTGCAAGGACACCCGACAACCCACGAACACCTGCCGGGATACGTATTGCCAGCGGTTTTTGGGACAAGGTTTAGTGTTTCCATTGGTGCTTCCTTAGCCAAGAAACATAATGGGCGATGAAAACTTTGTATATACACTTTGTTGGCGATGGTGAATTGAATGAGGGTCAAAACTGGGAAGCCTACTAGCAGCGGCCTAATTTGGATGCTTCAAAACTTATTCTAACTGTGGATTGGAACGGTCAACAAAATTGACGGACCTACAAAAGAAGTAATTGATTTGGGTGATTAGAAGCTAAATTCAAGGCTTTCAAATGGCAAGTTTGGTTTTAGAAGAGGTAATGATATTGCAGCTATTTTAAAAAAACTAGAAGAAGCCAAAAAGCTCCTCTCACCAGGAAAACCGGTGTTATTTTAATGAAAACCGTGATGGGGAAAGGCGTTGACTTTATGGAAGGTCCACCATCAATGGCATGGTGTTGCACCCAATGATGAACAATTAGCCAGTGCGCTTACTCAATTAGGCGAAACTCCTTTAGGTGATTATTAACTTCGCCTATGTTAAATATGCTTTTACCGAAGAGCGGCTGTCATTAGCCGCTCTTTTTATTTATATATAAAGGGTTTTACTACCTTTAACAGAACAAATTGAAAGCAGATGAAAAATTACGTAGTTTCTACTTGCATCCTTATTTCTTTAGTGTTATTCGCTTGTTCCTCCTCTCTAAAATCCGGCGTTGAAAAAACGGAACAAAGAGAAAAATCGCAAAATTGACAGGGATGCAGATTTTGTATTTGAAGCAACCAGGCAAATCCACAAAGAATCAATATCTTGAATATATGTACCCAATGGCAGCAGCTGCGCCAATTATCGCCGGGCTATTATCTTTCCGTAACAAAAGACTCAATAAAAGCTAATCTACCATTTTACGGAAGGCTTATAGCGGTAATTTCAATAGTGATGATAATGGTATAAAATTTAGTACCAAGGATTTTAATTACCATCTTAAGCAAAAGAGAAAAGGTATTTATGAAATTACCATCACCCTGAACAATGTAAAAAATGCAAACGAACTCTTTGGATATCACAGAGAGTGGTTATAGCACTTTACAGGTGCAAAGTATTAATCGGGATATAATGTCTTTTTATGGAACAATAAACTCGTCAAAACAGATATATTATAACTCACCCTCCTATAAAGAAGAATCGCACCCAAAAATTGAAGTGCGGATTCTTTTTATATATAAGCTCTATCGCCTTTTAGGACAGCAGAAGCTTTTTTCACTAGGCTTTCATTGATTAGATTGACGTTTCTTTCTCTTCATTGAGCAAAGTTTTGCGCAAACGAATAATTTTCGGCGTAACTTCTATACATTCGTCATCTTGAATAGATTCCATACATTCTTCTAAAGTCATTTGAAATTTTGGAACAATACGTACAGAATCATCACTACCACTCGCACGCATGTTGGTCAATTTTTTCCTCTGTAGCATTTTACAATTAAATCTCCGGGTTTAATATGTTCTGCAATAATTTGACCTACATATACGTCATCTCCCGGATCTACAAAGAAAGAACTCTATCTTGCAATTTATCGATAGAATAGGCGGTAGTCGTTGCTTGATTTTGCAATCAAAACGCCATACTTCTACCTGGAATTACTCCTTTCCAAGGCTTATATTCGTTAAGCGGTGAGCCATTACTGCTTCACCGGCCGTATGGTAAGCATCTGAGAACGAGGCCGATTAAGCCACGAGAAGGAATATCAAATTCCAAATGTTGCATCTCACCTTTGCTTTCATAACCAACATTTCACCTTTGCGTTGTGTAACCAAATCAATTACTTTCCGCTGAAATCTGCGGTACATCTACCACAAGATTTTCATAAGGCTCATGTTTTTTACCATCGACCATTTTTACCAATACCTGTGGTTGCCCACCGTTAATTCATAACCTTCACGACGCATGGTTTCTATCAGAACACCTAAGTGTAAAATACCTCTGCCGAATACTAAAAAGCTATCGGCGCTATCTGTATCTTCTACACGTAATGCCAAGTTCTTTTCGTTTTCTTTCAGCAAGCGATCACGCAAGTGGCGCGAAGTACAAATTTACCATCTTTACAAAAAATGGTGAAGTATTGATGCTAAACAACATACTCATTGTAGGTTCATCTACGCTGATTATGGGTAAAGCTTCCGGTACTTCTGCATCACAAATAGTATCGCCAATATTAAAATCTTCGAGGCCAACAACCGCACACAAATCGCCGGCTATAACTTCTGTACCTTGCGTTTGCCCATTCCTTCAAATACATACAGCTCTTTCACGCGGGATTTTTTGATACTTCCGTCAGCTTGCACCAAGGCTATTGGCTGACTTTCTTTAATGCTGCCCCGGGGTAACTTTTCCCACCGCAATTCTTCCCAAAAAGAGAATAGTCCAAAGAAGTGATTTGCATTTGCAAAGGACCTTCGTTTACCTTAGGTTCAGGAACATATTTCAAAATACCATCCATCAATGGCAAAATGTCTTCGCGCTCACGTTAGGCTATCGTTAAACCAACCATTCTTACCACTACCATAGAAGTAGGAAAATCAAGTTGTTCTTCCGTTGCATCTAGGTTAAAGAATAATTCAAATACCGCATCGTGTACTTCAATCAGGACGACAATTAGCTTACAACTTTGTTGATAACCACGATTGGCTTTAAATCAATTGCAATGCTTTTTGTAATACAAAGCGTGTTTGTGGCATAGGACCTTCAAAGGCATCCACCAAAAGGATCACCCCGTCTGCCATTTTCAATACACGTTCACTTCTCGCCAAAATCGGAGTGACCAGGTGTATCAATCACATTATCTTACATCGTTATAAATACGGCTGCATTTTTACTAAAAATCGTAATACCTCTTTCTCGTTCAAGGTCATTGCTATCCATTATCAAATCTCCGGTATCCTGATTGTCTCGGAATACTCTGGCAGTGTGTAAATCTTATCCACCAAGGTAGTTTTACCGTGGTCAACGTGCGCGATAATGCAATATTTCTGATATTCATCAAATAATTTTATTTTAAGTGCGCAAAGGTACGAATTATTTGGTCTTTAGAGAAAATGATAATCGGATAACAATAATCTAATCTTTCACCCAAAAAATAAAGAAGCATCATGCAATGCTTCTTTATTAAATTTGAGCGAATTTATTAGCAATCACTTCTATCTCGCCACGTTCACTGCACTTTTTTCACGAATAACGGTCACTTTTATCTGACCGGGATAAGTCATCTCGGTTTGTATTTTTTGAGCAATATCAAAACTTAATTACCGCTTTCATCATCGTTACTTTATCTGCTTCCACAATCACACGCAATTCACGACCCGCTTGAATAGCATATGCTTTTTCAACGCCGGTATAGCCTTGCGCCAACGATCCAGATCTTTGATACGCTGAATATATTGTGCATTATTTCGCGACGAGCACCAGGCGCGCCCCGCTAATAGCATCACAAGCCTGGATAATGGTGTGAAATTACATAGAGCATTTCCATTTCATCGTGGTGAGCACCAATGGCATTGACCACAGCAGGGTTTTCTCGTATTTCTCCGCCAGTTTAGCACCTAATAAAGCGTGACTCAATTCAGTCTCTTCGTCAGGAACTTTACCTATATCAAGTAACAGACCGGCACGTTTCGCCAATTTCGGATTAAGTCCTAATTCTGCGGCCATTATGCCACAAAGATTGGCTGTTTCGCGGCTGTGCATCAATAAGTTCTGTCCGTAAGAAGAACGGAATCGCATTTTACCCACAATTCTTACGAGATCTTTGTGCAAACCGTGAATACCTAATTCAATAATTGTACGTTCTCGATTTCCATTATCTGCTCTTCCAGTTGACGACGGGTTTTATCTACCACCTCCTCAATACGGGCCGGGTGGAATACGTCCGTCAGCAACCAAACGCTGCAAAGAAAGACGCGCAATTTCACGGCGCAAAGGATCAAAACTCGAAAGAATTACGGCTCCGGCGTATCATCAACGATTAAGTCTACTCCGGTAGCAGCTTCAATAGCACGTATATTGCGCCCTTCACGACCAATAATCTGACCTTTAATTTCGTCAGATTCCAGGTTAAAGACAGTTACCGTATTTTCAATAGTTTGTTCTGCGGCGTACGCTGAATAGACTGTATAATGATTTTGCGAGCTTCTTTATTAGCTTTTGTTTCGCATCCTCAATTATGTCTTGCTGTAGTGAAAGCGCTTGGTTTTGGCTTCACTTTTCAAACTTTCTATCAACTGGGATTTGCTTCTTCTGAAGAGAGATTAGATATTTTTTCCAGGCGTCGAATATGCTCCTCCTGGTGCTTTTCGAGCTCGGTACGTTTTTGATTCACAACTTCAATTTGGCCTGTTCAAATTTCTTTGATAAGACTGTTTTCTTTCAATTGTTTGTCGAGCGTATTCTCTTTTTGATTAATGGTATTCTCTTTCTGCTTAATTTTATTTTCAATATCACCAATCTTTTTGTCACGTTCAATATCTCTTTGTCGTGTTCTGACTTTAGTTGAACAAAATTTTTCTTTTGCTTCAAGTAATTTTCTTTTTTGGTAGTTTCGGCGTGTAATTGAGCTTCTTTTATGATGGATTGTGCTTGGTTTTCTGCGTCCGCAATTTGCTTTTTAGTGTCTTTGCAAAAACAAATTTGCCAACAATTATACCAATTACAACACCCACAATTGCAACCACCGCCTCCCATATTCCTAAATTCATTCTATATTTTGTTATGTATATTAAAAAAAATGCCTGCCAACAAGGTAGCCAAGGCTATTAATGAGCGAAGATAAAGAAAGCATTCAATAAAACCTTCATAACGGGTAGAGATATAACAAATATTTTGTGCTAAATTACTGCCTACCAACTCTATTTGTTGTAAAGGCTATTCATAGCGGAGTGCATCTATAGGATTGAGCTTTGATGCCTTAATTGCCGGATATAGTCCCGCCAGCAAACCCGTTACCGAACATGACACAATTCCGATCGTCACCCATAGCCATGGAATGACAAACCCTGTTTTCATAAAGCTGGCAAAGACATTGCCTATCAAAATACCCAATAGGATACCTATGAACGCACCCTCAAACTAATGATGATGGATTCAAATAAGAATTGTTGGCGAATATTTTTCTTCTTCCCTCCGATGGCCTTAATAAGGCCAATTTCTTTGGTGCGCTCGCTCACCGCCACCACATTATATTCATCAAGCTATAGCCGCTCCAAACAAAGTAATACATCCAATACCCACCACACCATATTCAATGCTACTAAGTGAACTGAATAATTTTTGGGTGAGTTCATCACTTTTATTAATAACAAATTGTCCGCCTCACGGGCAAAAGCTTTCTTACCCTTCTAAAAACACCTGTCGCTCCGATGCTGCGACACTTACATTCTGCACATCGTCAGCGGCGACTCCTATAGAAAAAGAGTTGGCATTGCTCAGCCCTAAACGGCGAATATTGTTATAGGACGTTAATATAAATTATCCTGACTTCCTCTGGCACCGGAACCCTTCGCCGCTAACACACCGACAACCCGTAGGGCAACGTCCCAACCAAAATCATTTTATCTACCGCTCTTCCCGTATTACTGCCAAAAAGTTTTACTGCCAAATCATTACCCAATACGCATACATTTCTTCCCGAGTTCACATCGTTAACGGAAAGATTGCGACCATCGGCAACGGTAAAGCCATTTACAAACAAATAGTTCTCGTCCCCACCGCTGAGTGTTACGTTTGGATTCGTTTTTATATTCTTGTAATGCACTTCCACATTTCCACGGTAGCGTCAAGGGCAATACTCACTTTTGCAGGAAAACTTATATTTTGCTTAATAACTCTGCTTCTACCTTGGTAATCGGTTTATCAAGATTCGATTTTTTCTGACGCTTACCATTTTGCACACGCACTTGATTGCCGAAGCGCTGCATATCTTTATAGGTGATAGTAAATCCATTAGCGCCCATAGAAGAAAAACTGGAGCGCATCTTCTGCTTAATTGCTGTTGTTGAGGTTACAATCCCAATTAGAGCCATAATACCTAAAGCATAATAGTAACGGTAATACCGGTACGAAGCTTATTGCTTTTAACAGTACGAAAAGCGGAAGATAATGAATCAAAAAGGTTCATTTTATAAAGATAAGAAGCATCAGCCTCTCCGGAAAAAATTTATGATGAAAGAGAAATCACGCTGTTGAGCGGCACAAAGATATTGCCGAATACCTCCCGCCTATAAAAACTGCTGTTGTTCAAAATAAAACAAAATATGATCTTTCAAAATTCTCCTGCTCCATGACCGATTGGGAAGCATGCTCTTTTAGCTGTATAAAATGGGGCCAGCCATCTTCATCGTGGTGATCTAACTTATAGTACCCACTTGCAGCAGCAAAGTACAAATCGCTACATGCATCAGATCTTGCTTCTGCTCTTTTGAAATATTATTCTGGATAAACCCGTTTCCTGCATCCCTATTAAAAACAAAATAGCCTCCATATCGGGCTTCTTTTCAAATTTTTCTGCAAGTTTCGCTTCCAAATTCCACCACCGTTGTGTTATATCATCGTTTACATTCATAAGGCAAGATAATAGTGAATGAGCAAAGAATATTTTTTCAAATGACCAAGCTCTTCAAATCTTCAAATTAAATTATCTTACCCAAATTTCTTAGATGTTACAAGTAAACGTATTGAGGCAAAACCCTGACTGGGTAAAGGAAAGACTGAAAGTAAAGAACTTCGCAAGCATCCATCTGGTAGATGAAATCATTGCGTTGGATAATGAGCGCAAACGCCTGCAAACAGAATTTGATACTATACAATCGAAAATAAACCTAGCCTCCAAAACATCGGCGCGCTAATGGCACAGGGCAAAAAAGAAGAAGCAGCAAATGCAAAAGCAGAAGTAGCTACCTTAAAACCATTACTTGACCCTTTAAAAATAAGTGCAACTGAGGTAGAAGAAAACTACACAAAACTTTAGTACAATTACCCAATTTACCCAACGAAAAAGTTCCTTTAGGCAAACTCCCGAAGACAATGTGGTCGTACGCGAAAGTGGCTCAAAGCCGACCTTAGCAACAACTGCTTTACCTCATTGGGATTTAATAAAAAAATACGATTTAATAGATTTGAGACCGGCGCAAAAATTACCGGCAGCGGCTTCCCACTATATAAAGGTAAGGGTGCAAAATTACAACGTGCCTTGGTACAATATTTCTTAGACTTCATACAGCCGAAGGCTACACTGAATACATTCCTCCTTATATGGTCAATGAGGCCTCAGCCTATGCAACAGGACAATTGCCCGACAAGAAGGTCAAATGTACCACGCGACAGAGGATAATTTTTATTTAATTCCCACCGCCGAAGTACCTGTTACCAATATTTACAGAGACGAAATCTTAAAACAAAGTGATTTGCCATTAAAGTTACTGCCCATTCTCCTTGCTTTCGCCGCGAGGCCGGAAGTTTTGGCAAAGATGTGCGTGGATTGAACCGTGTGCATCAATTTGAAAAGTGGAAATCATTCAAATTGTGCATCCCGAAAAAAGCGAAATGGTTTTGGATGAAATGTGGCGCACGTAGAAAAATTAATTCAATCGCTCGAATTGCCCTATCGCATTTTGCGTTTGTGTGGTGGTGATATGGGTTTTACAAGCGCGATTACCTATGATTTTGAAGTGTATAGCGCAGCCCAACAGCGTTGGTTAGAAGTAAGCAGCGTCAGCAATTTTGAATCCTACCAAGCCAACCGTATGAAATGCCGTTTTAAAAATACCGATGGTAAAACACATTGGTACATACTTTAAATGGAAGTTCTTTGGCTTACCAAGAATAGTTGCAGCTTTACTGGAAATAATCAAACGGAGACGGAAATAAACCTACCGAAAGTATTTGCACAGATATTTTGGGCGGAGCAGATATAAAATCTGTTTAAATCCACATGACATGCGGCAAAACAGTGGATAGGACCAATTGAAGATTATAAATGAATTCAAAGAACATATAAATAGGCCGGTAATTAAACGAAATAAGTACTGCTGAGAAAAACAAAAATAGATTAAGTGATTGATTCTATTAAATCAAATGGGCATTTCTCAGCTAAAAAACAATTCCTAGAAATGCCTTATCAAAAAACTCCAATGAATTTGATAGATGATATAAGACCATTGGCAAAACACTTGCAGCAATTGCAGCAGCTAGCTTATCGGCAATACCTGCCGCAGGTAGAATCTTTGACGGAAAATAAAATAAGGACGATAGCACCATTCAGGTTTACTGGATGGGATATTAGATTTTGTGGAGAGGAGAAAATGCTTTGTTATTTAAAAACTTTGCCGCTACTATTTTGATATCAACCCACATGGCCACAGCAGGTATATTCATTTTATCTTGAAATGTGGGATAGTTAATGTAAAAATTTTCTCACTGATTTTATCGATTTGCAAACGATTAAAGGATGTTTAAAAAAAAGACATCTCTTTTGAGACCACCAGTCCAATAATAAGGCAATCGCCTCTTCCGACAACAAGAATTATCTTTCCCGTTTAAAGAGTGCCTTCTCCAACTAAGTCTGCTTCCCGTTTTCTGCCTGGTAGACTTGTCCAGCAATAATCCTTTTCTCAAAAATAGCAAGCGCATTTGCATTTATTTTCATCGGTTCAGAAAACGATTGAATAACGCTAAAAAAATCAACGACGGAAGCCCAAAATAGCCTTCAGTTGATAATTGGTAATTTATTGATCATATGATTATTAATATAATAAATATAAATATTTACAAAAAATAAAAACTTTATATTGCTAATTTGACTTTTATTTAATCGATTAAGTATATTTGGATAACAAATGGTTGTTCTTTATACATAGAAATCGATTCCAAATCTTGTCCATCATATTTTTCATTTTTAAAAATATCAAAATGATGCTGAAAATTTAAAATAAAGACATTGCCAAAGCGTTGAAAGTTGCTCCCTCAACTGTTTGTAGAGCTTTGCAAGGAAGGCACAATATCAGTGAAACTACAAGAAAAAAATTGAAGACTATGCGACTGAACATCATTATCGTCCTAACCTATTTGCGCAAAGTCTTCAAAAGAAAAAGACAAGATATATTGGCGTAATGGTGAGTTCAATTCCCAATATGTTTTTTCGCAGGTAATTAATGGAATTGAATCGGCTACAAACGAGAATAATTATTTAGCATTATTTCACAAACTAACGAATCGTATGAGCAAGAAGTCAAAAAGTTAGAAAATCTAGAATGGAGAAGTATAGATGGATTATTAGTTTCACTATCCTCTGAAACGGAAGATTTAACACACTTTAAAAAGCTACAGGAAGAAGGCATACCCATCGTATTTTTGACAGGGTGACAGATACGATTAAAACGCATACTGTCTCTGTGGATAATAAAGGTGGGGCATACAATTGTACAAAACAGTTAATAGAAAAAGGCCACACCCGCATCGCACATATAACCAGCCCCCCAAGACTATCCATAACCAATGAAAGGTTAGCAGGATATGTAGATGCACTTAAGGAAAATAACATGCCTGTTAATAGTGATTATACAAAATACTGTGCGCACGGCGGAAAGGATTCGATGGAGATAGAAATAGCGTTTAATGAATTGATGGCATTGCCAGAACCTCCTGATGCGATTTTTACCGGTTCGGATCGTATAACGATGGAGTGCTTAAATTTAGCACAAATATGGAAAGAAAAGACGAGTCAACCAATGACTATTGCCGGGTTCAGTAATTTTGATATGCCGGGGATTTTACATAATAATGTCATTACAGTTAAGCAACCAGCTTTTGAAATGGGAAAGCTTGCTACTGATTATTATTAGAATTAATAGACAAAAAAAACAAATCCGCACAAAAATATTTTGACAAGATAGTATTACCAACAAACCTTATTTCAAATCACTCAATGAGAAAAAATAATTATTTTTTAATTAAAATGACAACCTTTAGTGAAAAAACATACCTCCATAATCGATATAGCTAAAGAATTAAATGTAGCTGTAGTACAGTTTCTTCGGTACTAAATGGTAAAGCGCAAGAGAGGAGAATTGGCAATACACAAAAAAAAGAATATTAGATTATGCAGCCAAACCGGATATAAGCCTAATCAAATTGCCCGGAGTCTAAGGACAGGGAAAAGCAACACTATTGGCATGCTGGTAGAAGATATAGCCAATCCTTTTTTCGCGGAAATCACCAGTTTAATCGAGAAAAAAGCTGCGACATATAATTACGAATTGATTTACTCAAGTACTGAAAACGATTTCATAAATTGAATAAATTAATTACCACTTATAAACACCGGCAGGTGGACGGTTTTATAATTGCCCCCTGTGTAAATAGTGAGTCTAAAATTCAGGAATAATAGAGGATAAAACGCCTTTCGTTTTGTTTGATAGACATTTGCCAAATTTAAAAACAAACAATGTTCTTATAAACAATTACAACGAACATATGAAGCGGCAAACACCTTTATAAACAAGGCTTCAGCAATATTGGTTTTATTACAACAAAACTCTTACACAGCAATATGAAAGATAGGCTTAGAGGCTATCAATCTTTTATGGAAGAACATACATTAAAAAGCAGCTTTTTAGAAACCAATTTAACGCTGGAAAAGAAAAAGAACATTCTGAAATTGCCACATATTTATTAAAAAATTCACAGCTAGATGCCTTAATTTTTTCAACGAACTATATTGCATTAAGCGGCTTAGGTGCCATAAAAAATGCAAAAACGACATCCCAAAAAATATGGGATAATAAGCTTTGATGACAACACACATTTTGATTTATTCAATCCTTCAATTACGTCCATTGCTCAACCAATAGATAAGATAGCAAATGAAATAATCAGAATTCTACTTTTAAACATGAAAAAAGATAATCAAAATTTACAAGTAGAAACGCGGATGTTGGAACCTAAATTAATAATTAGAGATTCACTAAAAAAATAGAGTTAACTTAGCATAATTGCATCAACACACTGATGATTTTATTGATAATATTCCTCAATTTTTTCTAAGGCTACACCTTTCGTTTCAAAGACAAATTTGCTTACAAAGAATATCATGCCCAATTAATAATTCCATAAACAAAAAAGTAGTTGGCGATCCCAGATGAGAGAGCATTATTGGAAATGTATAAGAAACAATCGCATTAGAAAGCCAATTCCCAATATCGCAAAAGAGGTGGCGTGCCCACGAATCTATTGGGAAAAATTTCTGCCACATATACCCAAAGAACTGCGCCCCAAGTACAGGCAAATGCGGCGATATAAACGAATACGGTAATTAATACAAAATAATTATCGAGTCTTTTTTTATAAAACAAATACCCAATAACAAACATACAAAGACCCATTACTACCGAACCAAACAATAATAATTTTTTCTACCTACCCTATCAATAAGAGCAAAGCAATCAGAGTAAATATTAAATTTACTATACCCGTTAAAACGGTTTGAAAAAGAACACTTCCGCCACATGCGTTTTTCAAAGATCAACGGCGCATAATAGAAGATGATATTAATTCCTGTCAGTTGTGCAATTGCTGCGAATACAATCCTATAAGAACTACGCGTTTATATTTATTCGAAAAAATGTCTTAAAGCTAAGTTTAGCAGAATGCTTATTTATGTCTGCTTGGACCGCATTTACTTCCTTCTCTGCTGCACTATTTTCATATATTTTAGAGAATACTTTTTTAGCCTGACTTAATTTATCGTTTAAGATCAGCCACGTGGACTTTCAGGAACAAGTGCCATAAAATGAAGAAGATCAAAGAAGGTATCAAAGCTGCAGCCAACATAAAGCGCCATTGATTTGGGTTGTAACAAACGAGAATCCTGTATTAGCAAGTGCATAATTGCTAATGAAAGCAATTAAAATACCCAAAACTATTGCTATTGCTGCATCATCCCAAGTCGCCCTCTAAAATCAGCGGGAGCAACTTCAGAAATATAAATGGGGGCTAAAGTTGACGCCATTCCTATGGCTAATCCGCCTACAAACCGGTAAATAACAACTGTGCGAAACTTCCGGCAATACGCTTCCTATAGAAGCAACAACATATAAAATAGCGGTCAGTAACATCATCTTTTTTCTCCCATATTTATCTGCCAATCTCCCAGAGAAGAAAGCGCCGGAATACAGCCAATAGAAGCTGCAGCTACCACTAAACCAATATCAGCATCATTTAAAGAGAAATAATTTTTCAAAACCGAGATAGCGCCTGCTATAACGGCGGTATCAAAGCCAAACAAAAGACCACCTAATGCAGCGACACCCGAAATCAAAATCGTATACTTTTTTCATTTATAAAAATTTGAATATTTATCTATTTTTGCGTCTCTATGCGCCAGGAAAAAACCGTAAATATTACATTTAAATATTATATTTTTTATCTATCCACGGATAACCCCCTGCCCAATTTGGACTGCTTATTCAATTGCATTTTCATCACCCCTGCTAATTCAATAGAGCTTTTAAGCGAGACATCTTAAATTCAGAACAGATAGCTGCAATGAATTGTGAAATTAAATTACAATCTATATACGCGACATCAACCTAAGCTTCAAAAAATATGGTATAATTCTGCACTTAGCCATTTTAATTAACCTTACTTATATACTAAAAATGATTGCTCTACTTCTTCGCAGATTGAATTTTTGGTTGAATATTTCTGCCATATTGCCATGCAACAACCGTTATCCGAATTGGATATTTTGCCCGGGGAGGAATAGCGGTCAATTTCAAAATATTTCCTTCGATTTCAGCAGGACCTTCTCTTACATAATAGTAACAGGCAAACCAGCAGTTGACACCGCACGCAGTCTTATAAATTTATTTGTAACATTTTGATCCGAAATTTTACGAAAATTTATTTTCTGTGTTTCCCCCTCTTTTAGCCAAAAGGGAATCTTCATTAATGCCTGTTGTACTGTGTGCTTGTATTACTATCTCCGGAATGGCTTGCTAACAGCCATACATCACCCATTCTTCTATCATAAGACAAGGATAATCTATTAAAACGAATAGCAAATGTATTCATTCCCAATTGCTCCACAGGCCCTGTAATACGTGAAAGCAAAATTGGAGAGCCGGAATCTGAATGGCTGATAAAACTTCCTGCTTTTTTATCTGTCCAAATTGTCGGATTGCCACCTGGCACTTTGTTTAGGAAAGCTCCTTCTAATTTAAAAATAAGCGATGCGTCCAATTTTGGAATTTTAATCGACCAACTCAAATGCTTTCGGATTGATTTTAATAAGAGAATCATTTTGCACAAAATCTACCAACTGAGGTAATTTACCACGATCTTTGGCATAACACTGCTCGGTCATTTGGGCATTTCTTTATCAAAACACCAAAAAGCATTCTTTCTATCGCCCAAAAACTTATTGTAAGGAGCAGCCGGATCTGCAGGTAGCGTGTCCTTGCGCCATCTTTCTATAAGCCAACCTTCTTGCGGAAGAATTTGCTTCAATTTAATCTCGGAAGTTCTGGTATTAGAAGCCGGGAGCCTCTTTTCCGCAGCCTTATCTATGAACATCGACAAATAATCAATCATTGTTTTGAAAAATTAAAGTGCCCATTCCCTGCATCCGCAAAAAAATGCGATATCTGCTTTTGGATATCTTTGCTGAAAAGCTATTGCTGGTGTTAACCGATCTTCCCACCATTCATATTCACCCATCACCATCAAAGCAGGAACACCATCAATGTTATGTTTGCCCCAAATTACATTAGGACGCCCATTTCCAACCAGATTGGTTAAAGGCGCATCGCCATGAATAGATAATATAGCTAGTGTACGATTTGGGTTCCTGCTGCGAATTCCAAGGAAAGAAGCCATAGCAGAATGACCAATTGGAATGATTGGCGCATCCTTTAATTCTAAATAACCGGATCTACAAGCCAGCTGTTTTAAGACTTCATTAAACTTTATATTTACTGAATCATTCTTTGATGCATTTTGCCAGTAATCAAAAGTAGGTGCGAAGAAAATTTCTGCAAAACCAAGTCCGGTAAGTGTTTTTCTAAAAGAATCATCTTGCAAAATACCTTCCTCCAACATATTATTTTTGCCCTACAACTATGCCGCGGACATATTTACAATTAGGTGGAATCCATAAGAAAGCACGTGGGTGATATGAGCATTATCTAAAGAAACCGAATTTACTTTAACTGACCATTGCCAGACTGAATCGGCAAAACAACGGGTAAAAGAAATCAACAAAAATGATACACAAAAAAAACAAAATTTTAATTTCATAAAAAACGTTTAGAGTTCGATTGTCGCGCCCTTGGGACCCTTCGTTAATAACAAATGAATTTAATTCTTTGATTATTTTATCTTGAAATTAAACGAAGCAATATTCTCTATAGATAAGCTATATATATTGTCCTATTTAAATTGCCAATAAACATTATATCGTTGTCGATGAATTGATAAAATGGCTTTAAAGCAATTTCGCTACCGGTATCTCCATTTTTTATATCAAACTCAATCCCCCTATTACTTCCAGCCCGTTTAATCCAGTTTTTATAATTATGGACGGGAATATCTAATTGATTGGTGATACCATTTGGAATCTTGTAGTTGTAAGTATAGTAATCATCATGTTTTGACGGATCTGAAAATGGCGCTGGAGGTAAAATCCCATTAGTACCTAAAGGTGCTGCCAAAATGATTGGCCCATAAGCTATCGCAGCAATTTTTGGATTATCTGGAATAGGAACTAATCTTAATGACATTGGAAAAGAAATTTCAACACTATCGCCTTTTTCCCATTTTCGGTTTATTGTAATAAAACTTCCTGGCTTCTCATTTACCTTAATATGCGCTCCATTAACAACAATAGATGCTCCTGAAACCGCCCAAGACGGTATCTTATATACAAAGGCATTTCTATAGTTTTATCTGTTTCAATTTTTAAATTTATTGTTGGTGTTTGAGGATAATTTGTGTTGTATAATTTTAATACCCTTTTGCTTCCAATTTAAAACGGATGGAATAAATAAGGAAACAAATACACCCTTGTCATTATGATAATAAATGCCTTCCCATATTTAGCATGGCTTTCAAAACCTGTTCCAACGCAACACCAGAATGATTGAATTTAGTACTGTAAACCTTAAAAGCACCTGGCTTCAAGGGCGTAAAATAGCATACCATGCCACTTTCCGGATCTTGCTGTGGCAAAATATCATGTACAAAGCATCTTCATAATAATCTATGTACTTTTCTTCTCCAGACCAAGAAAATAGATGTCTGGTAAGCTTCAACATATTGTAGGTATTACAAGTCTCTTGGTGTAACCGTTAAATGGGGAGACAATTTACCAGGCTGCGCAAAATGCTCCTTGTCACTGTTACCGCCGGTAGCAAAAGTTTGCGTACTGATCACGGTATTCCAAAGTAATTGGCAATATCTTTCCTTTTTATTGCCCGTCAATTCATAGCCTCGGGCTTCTCCTATGATTTTGGAATTTGCGTATTGGCATGTAAGCCAGCTAAATCATCCTGTTTTTCTGCAAGCGGATCTAATAGCTTTTATTATAAAATATTCGGCCAATTGTAAGTCCTTTGGATTTCCGGTAATAGAATAAAGGTTATAAAATGCATCGTTCATCCCTCCAAACTCATTTCGAAGCATCACAGCAATTTGTTCCTGGAAAGGGGCTTGAGTTTTTCATATGCCAATTAGACATTTTGACCGCCACAGTTAAGGCCAACTTGTCTCCTGCGTACAGGTACATATCAATTAAACCAGCCATAATTTTATGAAGCGTATACCAAGGAGCCCAAACTTGTTGCCCTGCTATACATCGATCTATTAAATGCTGAGGAAATGCACTTAAATAACCATTTTGATTTAATACTTCCTGCACTTCTGCGAGACCCGCAACTATACTGTCTCCTTTGCTCTTATAAATAGAATCACCTGTTGAAGCATATAATAACGCCAAAGCAGACATTACATGTCCAGTAGTGTGCCCCCTTAATTCACTATCCATTGACTCCCAGCCGCCTAAGGATTCGGAAGTCACTTTCATACCTGCTGTAACGCGAAAAATCATGTAAAAGTCTATTAGTAGCAATTGACATTATCCACTGTTCATCCCGTTGCATATTTTCCTTAAAGGGGCCATCCAATAATCTAATATTCTTAAGATTAAAAGCGTAGGCTTTATAGATACTTTCGTTTTAACTGAAAGCGCATTTAGATGCTGTCCAGGATATTGAGCCCGGGATATAGAGAAGCTGAAAAATCCGCAAATAAATAAAGCAGCATTCAAGAATATTTTTCTCATTAAAATTTAAGTTTATGAGTATTTTCAATTTCTTTTAATCTTATAAAGCTTCCAAATAATAATAATCTGCATAAATAATAGGCACATCAACTTCGCCATGAATCGGCATATTCCCAGTAGAATGCAATAAAAAAGCGTCATTTTTTCTCTACTTTGATACTTAGAACTTGAAAGTTCTTTAAGCATTGCTATCGCCTTATCAAAAAATTTTCTGATTGTCTTTTTCTCCTACATAAGTAGATAATTCTAATAATGCAGAAGCCGTCACCGCTGCAGCCGATGCATCCCTAGGCGCGTTTGGAATGTCAGGTGCATTAAAATCCCAATAGGGAATCAAATCTTTGGGCAATCTTTGCAAATAGACATTTGCTACTTTTGAGCAAAATCTAAGAATTTTTGTTCATGAGTTTCTCTGTAAACCATGGTAAAGCCATAAATGGCCCAAGCTTGCCCTCTAGCCCACATAGACGATCTGAATATCCTTGGTGCGTAATTCTTTTAATGACCCTTCCTGTTGTTGTGTCATACACAACTACATGATAATTTGAATAATCAGGCGGAATTGATTTTTTCATTGTCGTCAGCGCATGTTTAACAGCAATATCATACAATTTTTGTCCACCACCATTTTTGGCTGCCCAAAAGAGTAGTTCTAAATTCATCATATTGTCAATGATCGTATTATGAGGCCAATTCATTTTCTTTACCATAGACGGCCAGGAAAGTATCGTCCCAATTGTAGGATTAATAAGGTTGCCAAGCTATCCGCAGCTGCAAGAAGCACCTTTTATAACTACTATCTTTTGTTACTCTATACCCATTTCCAAAACTATTATACAACATAAAACCTAAGTCGTGGTCGAAAGAGGCTGTATAGGCATTTGAAGCCAATTCCCTCGTTGCGCTATCAGCTTTTATTTTAAATAATTTGTCGCCTGTGTATTGATATAAATTCCATAGTATACCAGGCCAAAAAACCACTTGTCCAATCGGCTCTATCAACATAGTCCCAATTGGTTTTACCCTTTGAAATGCTTCTCGGAAATAGGGAATCATTGGGAATTTGAGCAAGTGTTTTCTCGCCTGTTGTTCGCAGTATTAAGCTCCTTTTGGACTTCAAAATCATTTTGCTTATGCTGACAACTTATAAATATGTAGCCAAAATGGCTATATAGGGTAAAGTCTCATTTAAATAATTTTTAAGCTGTTATATTATTCTTATTGTGACTTCTGTTGTGTGCTTGATACAACACAATTTATCATTATTTCTTCCCAAATAAATGGCTATTTAAACTGGATATTTTCCACGTCCTCTCCAACAAAGAATCTCGCCATATCAGAAGTCTTATACCACGTGGGTTTATTTTTCATATGGTCGCTTATTTTTTACACCATTAATAACCAGGTTGTCAAACAACACATTTTGAATTTTCTTGAACTATCGTACCCCGAATAATAGATATTCTGAATGGCTGCCCTTATAGCGAACGTTTTTAAATAAAATATTTTCAATAGCGCGCCCGGGGGCTTTACAATATTTTTTATTAAAGAATACTCTAAGATTCAGTAATTGTCCCCTTCTGAAATCTTCCACTCTTATGTTTTCAAATTTCACATTTCTGATAAAATTATTATCGCCTGCATCGATACTCATACAACCCTGATAATCTACTTGCATTTCATTATGATCTAGAATATCAATATTGTCGTATTCAATATTTTGCAGGGTATCCGGATGCGATGCATTTCCGTGTGTACCTATCAGAATAGGATGCGCACGTCGGCCCAAAAGTAGCGTTTTTCATTAGAATGTGATTACATCCGCCAGTAAATCCCAAACGTGTACCATAGACGGTCGTACAGTCATCTGAATTCTGCAAAACACATTATCAAAGGTTACATAATTACTGGAAAATACATTCATCCCATCCCCCACCCGTAATAACTAATTGCCTTTACATTTCTTATGGTAACGCTATCGGATCCTCCTGTTGCACATTGCGTACAAACAATGCCTTCTACAGTAATATTTTGGAATAGGCTATATGAACACCCATTTTCACTGAAGGAGCTATCATACCTCGGCCAAGCAATCTAGCATTACGCACATGCTCAAAAGTACCTGGCCATTAATACAGCACCTCCAGCGAGATATACCGTTTTTCCCGAAGGCACATATAATCTGTTATCCTTTAAATGATGAACACCCGGGCAAAGTATATCAAATCCGTATCTTTCAAATCAGTACAAATGTTTGTATTGGATTAGCAAAAAGATGGAGATTATGAAAAATATCACCATTCACTTCACGGAAAGATTACGCGCTTCGACAATTTAAAGTATAGAGTATTCCCTTTTACCTCATGGCTAATATCATAAGATAAGGGCCTAATCCGCGCACTGTGCATCTCCCCTTTATTGAATGTAACGGCAACCTCAACTGCGCCGGAAAAATCAAACTACACATTGTGGCGTTTCTACATGATTATAAGTACCATGCACGTCATCTACCTTTATATTATATTCATACAATTGTTGCCATTTCCCATCAGGTTTTCTCACTTTTACCGTGAAATCACTGTTATGCAACAAGGAGGTCTCGCTGGTAGAAAAGGATAGGTCAATAATTTTTGGGCTCTTACGCAAAAATCATCAACAAATTTATAACGGTTATTCCCAAAATTTTATACAATATTTATCTCCAATTTGATTTAATTTTTCATCTTTCTCAAAATATTTTTATTTATGCTTTAATTAGTTTTCGAGGCTTCCCCATTGTATAATTTGGTTCACTTTATAACCACAAGCGCCTTAGCTAAATGTGTATTAAAGAAGCATATCTTTTTTTCCTGACAAGAAGCAATTTTATACATCTAAAGAATCTTTTTTATCAACTTCACTTTTCCTGTCTTGATATTTATTTTCCATGGTTGCGGTTTGGGAAGATACATTTTTCTGTTGCTCATTTTCAAAGGCATCCATAAATATCGCGAATCCCATTGTGTCGAGGGTTTCCAAATATCGCCTATAAAAATTACTGTCTTACTTTTTGTCCCCTGAACTTTCAATAAATTACTGGATTGAGAGCCATAAGTGTTCATATTTGGGGCGGCAATATTTTCAAAAGTTGTCCAAGGACCCTCAAGAGAGTTCGCCGTAGCGTAAACATTCGGATTAGGCTTCCACTTGTAAGATGAGAACCGATAACGTAATACAATCCCTTGTAATGGACAATTGCACCACCTCCAATGATTTATGCACCAAACATACTTTGTTCAGGGTCATGTAATTATCTGATAAGCGTGCAATTACAAAACCGTTTGTGGGCCTGTTTTCAAAAATAAGATAGGCTGTCCCGTCATCATCAATAAATTGACCAATATCGCGGCTCTCCATACCAAAGGACGAAAATGTTTTACAAATGATAGCCTTTGTCCACGCAGTCGCTCACCGCAATACCTATTTCTGCTCTTTTATAATGGTTATCATCAAGATGAAAATACATCACGTATTTTTCGGTCTTTTTATTGAAATAAACTTTAGGACGTTCCAAAATCCATTCTTGAGAAAACCCGTCGGGAGCGGAAAATTTCATTTTGTTTAAAAAGTCCATGCGCTAAATCTTTCGACGAATAACAACCTACATAACGATAGCCTGGTTGAACGTCTTTACCACGATATTCGCCAAACCAATACCATGTATTTTTAATTTTTATAATTCCGCCGCCGTGTGCCTGTATAGGATTTTCATTGTTATCACGCCATATAGTACCTGGTCGTATGACCGCTGACCAATTTTTATTTGAAGTATTTTTTATTGCAGAACAGGAAGTCAAGCCCTGCAAAATGACTAGAAATAAAAGTATATTATTAGTTTAATTGTTTCATTCATCTCTATATTATGCTTACAAATAAACTTTTAATTATTTAATAAAGGCGTTATTATAACGGCTTCTCCGCCTTTTGCTTTTATATGTATAGGCAATGTATCACCTTCTTTTAATTCAATTGCATTTTTAACAATTCCACCATCTATTCCGTCTGCATATATTATGGCTTTGTATATGGTATGCGGCTTAAAAAGTTTAATTTATACTACCATTCCAGTCCTGTAGCCCTGCCGCGTTTCCTATAACCAAACCTTACCCTTCCTTCGGGCAACACTTATATATTTCCCGATTTCTCCTGCAAGATAATGTGATTCATCCCATACGGTAGGCACATATTTGAAGAATTCTATTTGCTGTTCATTTGTATAATTTTCCGGCCTTCCATACCAAAACATCGACTGCAAAGGACTGAAATAAATGACAGTCAAAGCCAGTTGTTGCGCCATGCTTACTTTAAGATTTTTGCTGAAACTATTCTTTGCATTCAGATAGCAAAAAGTAAAATCGGCCGGACCGGCTAAGAAGCGGGTAAAGGGCAAGGTTGTTGTATGAAAAGCATCAGGCCCGTGCTCGTCTCCCCTGATCCCTTCCTGCGTCAATAAGCAAGGGTATTTTCTGCTCAAACCTGTTGTTTGTAATTGTCGTGAATATCAAGAATGAACCCTTCATCCATTACTTTTTTCATCGCTCCATTCAGCCATTTTAAGCCATTTTGGGTAAGTCCATCCACGAAGCCAAATTTTAATCCTTTAACTCCCCAGCTTTTATACAATGGCAATAAAGTATCCAGCTTAGCTTTCAACTCCACGCGATCGATATATAAAATAATCCTATGCCTTTCTCTTTCCATATTCTATAATCTTATGTAAATTAATTTCGGCAATAGGCCTTTCGGGGTGGGATGTTGATAGCCTTTGTGGTCCATACCAGCCTCCATCGAACAGGACATACTGAAAATTATGCGCGACTGCAAAATCCCACACCGCAGTCCGTCGGCTGTGGTAAGCTGTGACCTGATTAACTTTCCGGAACAATCCAAGAAGGGATACGTCTATAAACAGGATTTACTAATTTTAAATATAGCTGACTAAATTTATGCAATCCAATTGCTGTATTTGAATAACTAATAGTTCTCCACGTGTTTCGTACCCACTTCTAATGTGTACCACCGAATCGTGCATAAATGAAATCTGCAAAACTATTTTCTTCAGCGCTTTTATTAATTCAGCTTGGTATAATTTTCATTATCGGCTTCCCCAATGCTGATGTAGGTATTTTTTATGATCTGTAAGGGTAGCAGGAAAATCACAAGTGTTTTCCATGGAATCAACGCTGATTGGGATAAATACAGATTCTTGATTGAATTGAAAAATAGTCAATGGTTTATTAAATACAAATGTGGTAAGCTCGCGCATAATATTGCCATCATCAATGTGTGACTGCGACAGAATTTTATACCGGAAAGCGACACTTCCGTCATATACCCGAACGACGATATTAAAACGAATCTTTCGCTTGCGCAAGCAAAAAACGACCTCATTATAGTTATTGGAAATTGAGTCATCTTCTCCAAGCCGCCATGCAAAGCTACCCCGGTGTGATGAGAAGGTTTTACCGCTCACAACTGTATTTTTTCCTACTGTCACATTGTTAAAAACAAACCCCAACCTCGATGGTTTTTACTATTGGACTATCATGATGGTTTACATATAAGATAATTTCCTTTATCATTCACAAGCTCAAAAACAGTTTGCCTGTCAGGTGATAATATTTTATAAGTATGCTGCAGCTTTGCAGCAAATAAGGCGCCGCTCAATAAAAAATTTGCAACTAATAAATAACAATGCCCGCGAGCGTAAATTTCTTGTTTAAAATACCCATAGTGTCCGATTATTAGTAATTCTTTTAAATAAAACAGTAAAGAGCTGAAACCCGAATGGTCAAAAAAACGCGGCGCTGAAAAAGCTAAAAATATTACACCGCCTCCTCTACAAAAATGACGATCGCACTATGTTTTTTTTCTTCATCAATTATCTAGAGTACAACAATGTGCCGAACCCCAATTGATCATACCCCCCACTGTTGGGACCGTAATCGCCACCACCACCTTCAGGGCGAACACTTCTCGCTCCCATATCTGTCCAAGTAGCTTTCAGTCCTTTTAATTTTACATAATGATTGTACACCAACTCCCACATGGGTCTGATGGTGCCTCTCGAATCCGGACTAATTACAGGATTTGATACGCCTTCGCAATTAATATATGCAGTATAGGGTACGTCAAGTTGCGCAACGTTATACTTCGCAACATACTCACAGGCTTTCAAAAAAGGTTATTGTCTAACCCAAAAAGATTGTCACCCTGATTCCAAGCCTGTTGGCAGATAACACCCATTAGGCAACGTCGAGTGTGCAATGTCCCTGATCACGGCCACTTTCTTGCCACTGTGCCAGACTATCACCATATACATAATTGATTGCATTATGAATATTTCCTGTACCTATTCCCTTTTGAAAATAATAAATCGCGGCATTATAAAGTTGCCTATTGTCAGTTAAAACACCAATTGCCATCTCAGAGGCCAGTGCGCACATATCCCAGTTCGCCCAATAATGGGAATCACAGGTACCCCAATGGGTTGTCAAAAAAGCATGGTTATTTGAATAAAAGACATTCACCATAAAAGACTTATATTTTTCAAAATCAGCAGCTTTCCATCCAGAATAACCTCGTAATATTTCGCCAGCATTGGCAATTGATACCGTAAATCCCGCCTGCAAGTGCCGTATTGGAATCTCCGGAAATGGCTTTGCAAGTTGATGCCCAAGCATTTAAAATACGAACGGCTGCGTCGGCATAAGAATTATCCCCGGTTACCTTCCAACGAATAGCCAGTTGATAGGCAGCACAACATCATTAAAAGCCCTGGAATAATTATCCGGCTTGGGTTGTTCCTCGAACTACCACCTCTGATGAGCGTATCCACTGGGTTCGGAGTATAATTCACTTGAGCATGAGAATTGGCATCAGTTTATTCCAGCCATCTATCCATGGAGAAGCGCCTGCCTCTACTTTTGCTTTAATCCTGTCAAAATCCGCCTGACTTTGTAATAAGCCCGGATGGATAAAGGGAGTATTATCAGACAAGGTATCAATAAAGGTAATGGTTTTACTGGTTGCAGTTGAATCAGTACTAGTATCCGTACCAGTCGCGTTATCTTTCAAGTTGCCGCCACCTTTGGAACAGGCTGTAGCCATACATAAACAAGAAACTAAAAAAAATAGGAAAGGGAACTTTTTCATCTTAATTCATTGTATTTAAAAGATGCCGAATAAGACGTTGCTTATCCGGCACATCATTATTTATTTAAAAATCTTGTAAGTCCTGCACGCTGGCAAATGTTCTTATCCATTGCACAGTATATCCAAGAGCAGGGTCTGTTTGTGGCACGTCCGCAATCTTGAACTGGAAAGTCGAAAGTGAAAGTTGCTGGTTAGTTTGCAAAGTAGTACCAAATGACTGCGTCGACAGATCCCAATAATAAACGTCCTGACTCATAAAATCTGTTTTATACTTGTTACTGCCATTCCCAACAGAGCCGAGGTTCGTAATCAAAAGTTATATACAGGTCGCGGGCTTATTAAACTAATAGCAACTATAGGATAGGCACCAGTCTGCACCGTGACAGGCAGGATAGTCTGAGATAAATCTGCACGCTTCTTTCCGGATGTTGGGGCGAATGTGACGTCCATAGCACCTTTACTAACTGGTCCAGTTCCACTTTGCTGTGGCGTCCAGCCTTCATTATCACCGTCGACTTCAAACTCATAAATCAATTTTCCAACGGGTACGGCTTTCTTCAATTGACCATAGAATTCAATTTCATCGATATCACAGTTTCCGCTCGGTGAATAATAATAGAGATAACGATATGTTTCAGTAGTTGGAATTTCTACGCTCGTATACACCCTGGATCAGGTTGCTGTGTAATCGTGTAAAGCGTCACCGCATCATCAAGAGTAGGATCATTTGCGCCTCTTATTTCACCACCGATCATACGTTCAGGATAACCGGCGCGAGGGCATAACGGACCAATGTAAGGTG
>JAPQWV010004576.1:0-28539 GCA_027422505.1 Craterostigma plantagineum
GAATCACCCCGCGAAAGTGAGGTGAGCCCGCGAGAACTCAAAGTCGGCCCGCGCTATCTTATGACTCGCAAATCGTTCCAGCCCGCGAAGCGCCTGTCTACTCACAGATCGAAAACCTTTTGGCCCGCGACAAACTTTTGCGACCCTAAATCAATTCGGCCCAGACTCCTATTCATTTGAAAATCCTATTTCAAACATAACTCGCAACTTAAAACGACCCGTGAACTTAATTAAAATCGATCGAAACCCAAAATCACCCCGAAACCTATATCACCCGAAACCTAACTGTTCATATAACCTCGTATTTTCAAACTTCATAAATGCTATAGTTCTTTCAAAAACATATGTTTCACATAATCATCACCACGAAATACATCAATATAACATAATCACTCAAGAACTCATATGTTGAGTTCCGATACACATTAAAGTACGTTAAGAGCATCACGAAAGTACCAAAAATTCATGAGAAAATATTTCTTAAATCCGGAAGACCTTTCTTCAGAATTCTAACATTTTTCGGGACTTAAAAACGGGTTGTAGGGGTTAAACACCACCTACCTAACCTCCTTAGCTAAATTTGGATTAGATCTTCTAGGTTGAAAATCGGGTAAGCTCATTTTCCTTCACGGATCTTTACTTCTTCCCTTGCCTCCTTTCTTGCACTTAAACGATCTATGGTGTTGAGCTTGCCAAAATTCTACGTCTCTTGTCTCGTCCGCCACCTATTTTGCTCTAACTTCCACCAAACCACGTCAAGCACAAACACCTAAGCTTATAAAAGTTTTTAAGAGTTTTAAGTAGAATTCTAACCTCCTAAGCTCGACCCTTCTTTCTTTGGCTTTGATTTTCTTCCTTATCTTCTTGTGCTTTTCACGTTGAGTTTATGACTTGTAAAAAATGAGGGTTTTCTTTTTCTTTAGGTTTCGTTGGTTTCATATAGTCAAAATGGGGTTTTACTTATGAAGCAACTTATAATTGATTCTAAGTGACAAGGTGGTGACAAGTTGTCATGTGTATTACCCTCCCACTAAGTGACCTCGTTTTTTTTTTACTTGGCTTTTCTATTCCTTTTTTCTATTTTTTTTTCTTCCCCATTCACGTTTTTTTGTGTTGTGGTTTATTATTGGTGTTCGTTACTAGGGGTTAGGAAATGATAGCCTTCATATATGGATTTAGGTGGTGAGGTACCACTCACACTGCTTTCCTTAGCCATTAAGCAAGTTCATTCTTATCCTATCCTATTTGGGCCAACATAACCTACATAGGTCATATTAATTCACTAACTATTATTTGTTATGAACTTGAACCTATTTATTTGAATCATTTCTCATTTTGGCCATCCTTAACAATTTCGGGCTTTGCTATTTTTCTTTGGCCCAAAATATTTTATTTGGCTCTTGGGCCCAATTAATATTTTCGGCTCGCTTTTGAAAAATCGGGTTTGTCCAAAAATTAACTTCATTAATTTCGAACATTACAAAAACAATTAAGCACTAATTCCGTATTAAATTTAAGGGTATTACATGAAAAGACACGCTAGTGTTAGTCTCTCAAGTGTGAGTATTGTCACTTATGTATCCGTAGTGGATTTGAGCTACATGATGGTGCATCGCAAGATCGCCGAGGGCCCTACATGACAAGAAAATACAAGAAAGACATCAGGTCTAGGGAGCATTGGCGCGGATGCCTATGTGAATTAGGACATGTGCATTGCATGCATAATTTTCACTTACTGAGCTTTATAAACTCATTCCACGCATTCATGTGTTGTAGGTTCACGTGATAACGGTACGTGATCTTTTGAGGGAGTGGCCTACTTTTGAAGCTTCTGAAGGACTTTTGAGGTGGAAGTGTGTACATGGATGCGACCTGCACGGCGGGCCTATAGGATGAATTATGATATGCATGCACACTCTACTTATGTATTTAGGGTCCTAAATGATTTTGTAGCGTACCATCATGATTTCCTTTATATAAAAGGAAATTTTTTTACGCATTTTTGCACGTTCTATTCCTTTTGTTTCAATAGCAATCACATAAGTTAGTAAGAAAATGAGTGGTAGAAGGCAGGGCGCCACAGGTGGTATCAGAACTTTCGGATATAGGTTCTGTAGACTATCCATGTACACACACTCAAGCACGGAAGCGGCCTTGCTAGTGAGTTTTATATTTTTATGAATTCCGTTATGCGTATGAAAGAAAAATGGGTAGAACAAGAGACAAAAGTAGCGGAGGTGCGGATAAGGGCAAGCAACCCGCAACTGCTACTGATAATAGAGATACGGCAATTCCACAACTCACGGATCTCGTTCTCCAGCAATCCGCTCAGATTCAGGAACTAATGCAACAACGTAATACAGACGGACAATCAAGTGGTGGACTTTCTCAAGCAGAGAGAGTTGAGATTGGGGGAAAGATTTCGCAAACTTAACCCCCTATATTTGAATATGCTGTTGACCCTACGTCAGCCGAAGACTGGCTTCGAACACTGGAAAGCATGTTCCAGTACAGTAGGATCCCTGAAGAAGAAAAAGTCTTGTGCGCTGCCTTCTTGCTGAGAGGAAGTGCAGGCCACTGGTGGGATACAATTTTAGCTTTCGAAGACCCAATTACTATGAGTTGGGAACGATTCAATGAGCTTTTTCGGAGCAAATAATTCATTGTGCCGGTTATAGCCCAGCGAATGAACGAATTCCTTAATCTGCGGTAGGGCACAAATGACAATGGCGGAGTACACAGAAAATTTGAGCAGTTGTCGAGATTCGCAACTCACATGGTGAGTACGGACGCACTGAAAGTAGAAAGCTTTCTGGAAGGCTTAAAGCCAGAACTCTATCGAGACATGTGTATGGCTGGACTTCAGGGGGCTACCTACGTGTAATACCCGTAAAATCTAATCACAGAATTTGCAGTATAACTAGCGGTGAATGTAGTTAAATTGAGACTTTATTCGATTAAATAAATAAAGAAGTTAAGACTAGAGGAGAATCAGTTGTAGCACACAAATTATTTTGTGAACAAATGAACTAATATTTTGTGTGATTTACATGACTTGTGTGTTATGTGAATTACGTGCACATGATATGTGTATGTTACATGTTCTACGATATTATTTGTGCCTATATGATTACATACAATATAGGCTAGGCACTTTACATGATATATGACTTATATGACATGATAAGGGCTTAGAAGAAATTTAAATATCATTCATGTAGACAATATAGATAGCTCGGCGAATACAAGGTAGAAAAGAATTAGCATTAATCAATTTCAACATCAAAATGTACTAGAGTCGGCCGATTTCCCAAATATATAAGAGCTAAAGTGTAGAATCGACCGATTGATACATGAAGGATAGGAATTCGGTCGATGCAATTTATGTGAGTGGTAATATTCGCTGAATTAAAGGGAATGAGAATCGATCGATTCCATACATGTAAGTTGAATTGAATAATTAGGATCGAGTAATGATGGGCTTTGATATGGGATACCCAATCGGGCGAATCCCATGTAAAATAAATAAATAGAATTAACAATTGATCGATTGCTACATGAAACATGAAAATTCAATCGGTACACAAACTTGATTAATGATGACTTATATATAGAATGAATAAGTAGATGACACCTAAGGCTTCCTTAACCTAAGATGTAAAAATAAATTGCTTAGTCACCCAGTGGTCAACTCAAGCACAATTATCCAAGCATAATACTTATCAACTAAACTAAAGTAACTTTGAAGAAGAGTTCAGGTAAGGAACTAAAAGATAAAGAAAACCGTCATAAGAAATCGCATGAATCAACGTGAATAGTGAACGAGAGAAACAATAACAAAATTCAAAGACAAGTGGAGGTTCGAGTTGGGTAAGCTGATTATTTATTAATTGTTTAAATTTTGTAACTTAGGGTTGTCAAGCTATGTTAATTCCAGGAAATTAATGAAGCATAGAGAATTTGAGTGTACGACAGATGGTGAAAACCCTAGATTAACGAATATATTCATGCTAACCCATTTATGTAATATCCGTAAAACTAATACGGGATTTTGATGTAATTAGTTATGTAAATTTTGTTAACTAGGAATATTGGTACGGAATTAAAAGCTTGGAGCAAAAATATAAGCTATGTTAGTTTCGAATTATTTTCGAAACTTGATAAAGGATTTAATCAAAATTAATAACGGTAAAATAAATTAAGTTGGGCTTCATTTAAATTCTTTATATGGTCTAGATTTTTAGATAAATTGTGATAAATTCGTTGCTTAAGCCTTGGGAAAACTCGTCACCAGCTTGACATCTAATCAAGCTCGAGTCTCAACCCTCTCATGTATATCTAAACGAATAAGTGAATAAAACCTCTTATTAGACAAAACCCTGTAAACTAAGGGTAGAAAGAACCGAGAAAGAAACAAAGAAAGGAGGATAAACTCAACAAGAACGAAGTTTTAAGTTTGAACAAGCGAAGGCCAAGTAAAGGAATTCAACAGCCAAAAGACTTGAACAAGACAAGAAATCGGACAGAGGTATGTAGAAAGTTTTCATTTTTAATTAACTTAAATGTGCTTAGTATGTTTTAATATATACAGACCGATATATGATCTTATCATAAGAGTTTGAAGGCTATCATGGGTAGAAAACCCTAAAACCTTGATGTTAGGAAATATTTTGTAGTGTTCAATTTCATTGTATTATCTTTGTTGATTTGCTTTATTAAACTTTGGGCTAGTTCTTAGTTGGGTTAGTTCTTAGTTATTCATGTAATGGGCCTTCACAAGAGGCCCACCTATTATATACCAACTTGTGGTATAAATAGGAAAACCCTAGCACATAGTGTGTGTGCTTGTGAGTGTTTCTATTCTAGAGAGAAAATTTTTTGAGCCTCCATCTTATCCTTTCAAGCACCCCACACCATTTGCTTTGATTTCAAGATTATTTGTGGGTTAATCTATCCTAGGTTAGATTGTTTGGTGTAATAGGGACCAACAAGTGGTATCAGAGCCCAAGGCGACCAGATTTGCGTGTTTTGAGCAAGATTAGAGTGAAAAATTGCTTGAAAAATAATTTTCGTCACTTTCAGTTTTGGGCGATTTCGACCTCGATTTGTTGTTTTAAAACATCCCAAAGGTTGATTATGTGTTTAGGAATGTTTTTCTGAAGTTTTGGAACAAGTTTCGTCGATTTTGAGTGAGATTTGAGCGAAAACGAGTTGATTTTTCTGGTATAAGTCGTGCGTACACTGTTCTTGGCCGAGAAATTTCATAGCCGAGAAATTTTTTTTTCTCAGGCTGAGAAATTTCATAGCCGAGAAATTTTTTTTCTCAAGCTGAGAAATTTCAAAACCGAGAAATTTTTCACTGCTCTTGGCCGAGAAATTTCGTAGCCGAGAAATTTTTTTCTCAGGCTGAGAAATTTCGAAACCGAGAAATTTTTCACTGCTCTTGGCCGAGAAATTTCGTAGCCGAGAAATTTTTTTTTTCTCAGGCTGAGAAATTTCGAAACCGAGATACTTTCACTGCCCGAGAAACTTTCATACCCGAGAAAATTCTAGCCGAGAAATTTTTTTTAGGCCGAGAATTTCTTAGCCGAGAAAGTTTGCCTGAGAAAATTTCGCTGGCCGAGAAACTTTCACTGCCCGAGAAATTTTCATACCCGAGAAAATTCTTAGCCGAGAAAGTTTGCCTGAGAAAATTTCGCTGGCCGAGAAACTTTCACTGCCCGAGAAATTTTCATACCCGAGAAAATTCTTAGCCGAGAAATTTTTTTTTTTAGGCCGAGAATTTCTTAGCCGAGAAAGTTTGCCTGAGAAAATTTCGCTGGCCGAGAAACTTTCACTGCCCGAGAAATTTTGCTAAAACTGAGAAATTTTTTCAAATCCGAGAAATTTTGCAAAACTGAGAAATTTTTCAAATCCGAGAAATTTTGCAAAACTAAGAAATTTTTCAAAACCGAGAAATTTTCTTTTCCAGGCTGAGAAATTTCTATCCGAGAAATTTTTCAGTTGCGAAACTTTCTCAGTTCACAATTCATGATTTTTTCGCGGTCTCTCTCACACAGCTGCTTTTTCCTCAACCCGCGAATTTTTCAACCTGAAAAACTTTTAAAAACTGAGAATTTTTTTACAAACTGAGAAATTTTTCGGAACTTCAAAGTTTTCGCGACTCACTCTCTCAACGAAATTTCTCGGGACAACATTTTTCGCACATTTGCACAATTCATTTTCGCACCCCCGAGAAATTTGCACCCCGACCTTTAAACTTGATACAAACCGATTTTTGGCTTCGGATCTTGCAAAATCACTCTTTAAAAATACACTTAAACGTTTTTTACCACCAAAAATTTATGGTCCCCCCTTCGGATTAAATAAGTTTAAAATATATATATATATATATATATTTGGTTGAAAATTTTTTATATCATTAGATAGATTTAAAATAAAAAAAAATTCCGAAATAAATTTTTCTGGGCCAAATTTTCGGTATAGACGACGTTTTCTTTTGTGAAATTTTGAAGGCAAATCCAAAACGCGGCAACGATCACCGTACCCAACGATCGACCTAGGATGGTATTGGCACATTATAGAAAAAGTTTAGGTCACCCCCAAACTTTTCAGAGCGGAATTTCCAAATGCCAATTTCACTCACCCAGCATGTATGGTACCCGGGTTGCTCCACATACATGACTGGTACACGACGTGAGCAACCACCCCCGGCATGAATGGTACATGGGTTGCTCCACATTCATGACCGGTATGCACTGCGAGCAACCAACCCCATCATGCACGTTACACGGGTTGCTCCACGTGCAAGAAGGGATGTCAGAGAAGCGAGCAACCATCATGACTTCTGTACAAATCCGTGCAGAACCCGGACCTACAAAGAAGGGTTGACAAAAGTTCAACCAACCATCAGTGGGCGCGCCATCCAATCTTGATGCTTAGGCGATGTGGATCTCTTGTACCAGACTCCACCGTCCACCCACTGCCATCTATTCCACCATGGTGCGCTACATGGAGACGTCCTAAGCCACCGTGATCCTCTTTACGCCCTCACCACCACCACCTGATGAGTCTCAGAAGTGTCTGATCAACAGTTTTGGGCCACCCTCGTCGACATCACTCGTGGTCGCCTTTCAACGCGATCACGCCACGCCACCATAGTTCCCATGGATCAGTGAAACCCCCCTGATCCTAACCCAGGAACGAGCCTACCCTAGCCTCTCTAGTCTAGGTCTAGGTCGCGCGACATCCTTCTCCACGCAAAGATCCAATCAACGATCTCGGAAGGATGACGTAAGTCGCTTGCAGGAGCTGCGAACCAACGACGAGATGATCGCACTCTTCTATCATATCTCACCATAACCCGGACCTCGCCCATAGGTACAGGAGACGACTCGTTCGTTTCCCGAGTAGAAGTCGCGGCATCTGGTCCAACCGCGCAATTAACCCCCCAACCACTCAGCTATACTTTCGCAGATAGCTATTTCATTCGCACAAGAGGAACCACGTTAGCCATCACCGCCCCACTTGGAGACGGTTGATGTTGAACATGTAGTGCCCCGCCTCTCACTGCACCTCTTCCACTCACATAGAGTCTAGTGTCCTCACCCACCGAAATTTTCCACTTTCTAGGACACAAACGCTCTTTACGCACCGTAGGTTCTTCGTGAACTTGCACGAACGCTTGATGACATCCTTGTGACCGAGAGCGGAAGACCCACGACAGCCATCCTCACCACAACTGTCGATAGGCCACGGATACGAGCTTGTCTCATGTCCGTGAGAACGGAAAGCCTTTGTGGCTCTCCGGTTCTTTCTGACCTGTGCAAACAGGCGGCACATCGGACACATGTTTCGATGTTGTGACGACGGAGCGTCTTTGTGACCCCCGTCTGGTTAGTTACCCCGTTCGTGATGGAGCCCCGACTCATAGCAATCAGCGAGGAACTTATGTTGGTCCCTTTTAATCCAACAATACTAATCTAGGACGATTTGCCACGCTAATAATGAAAGATTTGAAGCTTAGACGTGGGGTGTGTTTGTGAACGAAGGTGAAAGCTGTCAAAATAATTTTCTTACTATTCAACACACACGCACTCACACATACTACACCAAAAACACACACCCTAATGAATTAGGGTTTGGGGGTATATATACCACATTAGTTGGTATATTATACCCCTAGTAACTAAGAACTAGAATATTACAAACTAGCCCAAGTTAATTAAATACAAACCAACTAAGATAAACACATTGAAATTGAACACTATAAAATATTCCTAACAATCTCCCCCTTAGTGTTCAATCTTCAATTCAAAGCGAGTTATCTTTGTTGGGCACATGGAGAGTTTCTCGAGTCCTAACATCTCCCCTTGCTCCCCCTGCAAAGGCTGTCTCCTCTCTTGTGGAGGATTTGAATGCACTTTCAGCTAGAACTCTCTTGTCTTAACGCTATACGTTGTAGATCAGATGTATGCTGTGATCCACGCCCCGATATTCGTTTCTTGATGATGTCGCAGATCTTTAAAATTTTGTTTGCATCTTGTCCTTGTCTTTTTCGTATTTTGAAGTCGTCAAGTCTTCTTCAATCTTCTTCTTCTCAGTGCCAGATTCGTCTTCCTCGAAGGAAGTTGTCTGGTTCGGCCTCGAGGAAGCTTGTCTGGCTCCAGAAGAAGGTATGCGTGGGGTGTCTTTTAGCATATGCCAAAGCTCCTTTGGGATGTGGCATTGTAGGTTCCAGTGGAGTTCGGCTTCATCGTAGTAAGCACGGCGGAATTAGATGGTGAGCGTGGGATGTGTTATAGAATGTGCCAAGGCTCCTTCAAATTGACGTTTGAGTGCAGGGGAGCCCGGCTTCATAGTGGTACGCGCGGCGGATGTTGGTGGGTGGTCCGACCTGTTTTTTATACGTATCCCCTTCTCCCCCTCATGGCGATTCGTGTTAACGAGATCGGCATGCTTGTATAGGAGTCGAAGTAATAAACAAACGACAGGTCGGTGTGGGTAATAACTAGACAGAGCCACTAAGGCAATCCATCGACACGAGTTCAGAGTTAAACTCTGAGACGCGGCCTGTAAGCACATGGCTTAGAACCGGAGCCACATAGGCGTTCCGTTAGCATCGATCTAGGAGCGTAGCTCGCAGACGATGGCCTGATGCCGTTGTTGTTTTGATGTTGCCACGGTAGGACTTCCTTCCAATCATGGAATCACATCTAAGAGGATGTGTCTATGGAAGTTCTGATCTGGTCACAAAGTCCAGATAAGAAAAAGTGTATGTGTCCTAAAAATTATAAAACATTTACGTAGTGAGGACACCTAGACTCGATGTGTTCAAGGAAGTTCAGTGGTGTGGGGCTAACTACCACTTAATTCAATATCTCCCGCTTCCATGTGAAGCGGTGATAGCATGCGTGGCTCCCCGTGATTTGATGAAACATCGGTCTTTAGGGAGATCGATGAGTGGGTAAGGCTCGGTTGTGCATGCGCCATTGGACCAAATGAGGCGACTTCTACCCAGGAGCTGATAGAAATCAACTCCTGCACCTATATGGGATGGTCCGAGTAATTTGTGAGCTCAGGGAATTTTGTATCTTCCGCTCTTTGGTCTTATCAAGAAATGCCAAATAGGGATGTGGCTTATGGACTTGAATTCTTCACTAACACTCGGCTATGTTCCGGGGTTAGGTTCAGTTTGGTCTGACTGAACCATGGGAACCTAGAATCCATGCGTCCGTCAATTTTGTGAGTGCTGCTTTTTCAGCAAGTCGGAGCAGGGCGGTTGAGATCGTTTTCGTGTTTGTGTATGGATGTCACGCCTTTTGTAATTCTCGAACTCCTGAGGGCCGAGTTTTCAAGTGAAGTCCGTCTTGGGAGATGAAATTTTTGAGAGGGTTTTTTTTTTTTTTTTTTGCTTTTCTTTCTTTTTTTTTTATATATATATTATCGTAATAGTAGTAGATAAGTAGTATCGTAATAGTAATGGATATAGGTATATATATATAGGTATATGTATATGGGTTACAGTAAGTTTCTCCCCCTCAAATCGTGCACCTAAGATTTACTCCCCCTAAAAATGTACTCTTCCCTCATAAATATGGAGTGATACTCCCCCTCAATGCATGCACGTTTAAACATGTATGTTCTCTCCCAATTAGATAAGCGTGAACGTATTTATCTATTTTAAGATCAGATGCAAACTAAAGAATTATTGTTCTTTAAAAATGCATTAGAATGTACGTTTTTCGCTATTAACACTTAAAATAGGTATTTTAACGATTCAGCTTATATGCATACGTGAATGTTTAAGCTTGTAGCTCTTTAAGATATATGCATAGTTAAAATGTACCTATCATGGGGTATTAGACATTTCAGCTCATATGCATGCGAATATTTAACATTTAAAGTACATTTGAGGCATGCATGTTTATAATGTACCCTATTGTTTTCAAAGTAGGTATATTGTCTTTTGAGCTCAAGATGCATGCCAAGTTTCTTATGGGATGCATATAGAATTTACCTACGTAGTTGCTCGCATCGCTTACCAGTCGTGTATGTGGAGCAACCCAAGATACCATACACGCTGGGATGTTTGGCTGCTCTCATCGCATACCAGTCATGGGTGTGGAGCAGCTCTCTTGTACCTACCCATGCTGGGAATCTGCAAAAAAAAACTTTATCGGGACTTTGGTACCCATTTTTGGATGGGTCCTCCCTTGTTAGCAGAAAACAAGTTAAGCACATTTGGTTCAGATATTGATCCTAAATCATCCTTTAAAGCCCTATTCAATTTGATTTGTGATTTAGGAATCCAGGTTTGGTGAACCTTAGAGGGAAATGACAATTCAGCGCAGATGAATGTGTGCCTAGGTGTAGAAGACCTAAAGATTTTCTCCCTAGCCAGTCGCATAAGATGCTTTCTAGAATGAATCTTGACTGGGTATTTCAAGTAGGAATATGAGCTTATGGCGCTATATGCGTCATTGGATGATGAGTCGTATTGCCTACAAGAGTTCACATCATTCACGCTATAATGATGATTGTGCGGGATTTGAAAAGTTCGTTTGCTTAAGCTTGGAACTTCTTCTTTGCACGCTTTCCTTTTGATAGGAATGGCAGAGGAAAAATCTTGAACATTTTCGACTTTAATTTTCGAAGATAATATTGATTTTCTTTTCTCCTTCCTAATCTTTATTTGTTCCTTAGCTATTTTTAGCGCTTTGCTTTTACTTAACATTTCAGCTTCAGTCAAAATTGATTTAGAATGATTAGTAAAAGTTTTCTCAGTTTTAGGAACAAAGCTTTTCGTTTTTGTTTTATTTATCTGTTTCGAGGAAGATGTATTACTTGAGAAATTATGGGAAACAGATAAAGACGGGGAATTTTTGAGATATAGAATCTCCTTTAAAAGCTTTTCCTTTTCAGCGCCAAAACCTATCCTTTCAGAGTTCAAAGTATCTTGTAAATCTTTCAATTGACGAAGAGTCGCTGGAGTATCACATAGGGTAGGTTTTTGATCATGTAAAATATTTTCCCCGTTAGGAAGTAAGTTAGAAGGAGAGTTTTGACTTGCTGGACCTATATTCGAAATAACATTCTCTAATTGTTTAACCTTAGAGTAAAGCATACGCTGTTCCTCTAAGACAGTCTCATATTTTGATGAGATTTCATTTCGCGCAGCTTCGCAAGAACGTAAATTTTTAGTCATCTCGCAGACCCTATTTTCACTATCTTCTAACTTAGTTTCTAAGCTAATTATATTTGACTTTGCGTTTGTCAAATCTTCATTAGCATAAGCTAGGCTTTCTTGTTGCTTAAGCAACACGGAGTAATTATTAGCAAGGCGTGCTTCTAATTCCTCAATCTTCCTAGCTTGAGCATCCATCTTAATTTAATTTTATATTTAATTAAACAATAGAAATTGGCTTTTGAAATTTCAGTGACGAAAAGTTTGGTTTACTCGAGAAGTATCGTGAAGTATCGAAGAAAGTCGGCGTCGGAAATTTTTTTTTTTTTTTTTGCGTGCACCGAAAAATTTTGTGATGATTTCGAAAACTTCGAGAAAATGACCAAAACTTTTTCTATAATTTGCCGAATCGTCCTAAATAGATTATTGGATGATTGATCGTTGACACGTTTGTGGATTTGCTTTCAATATGTATATATATATATATGTATATATATATTTTTGTTTTTTTTTCAAGATATATATATATATATATATTATTTTTTTTTTTTTTGATCAAGAACGTTTAAGTGTGATTTTGAAGAGTGAGTTTCGATCGATTTTAAATGAGTTTCGGGCGATACTCAGTTTCGCCGAGAAAAGATTTTAAAAATGTGAAAATTCAGTTTCGATCGAATTTGAATGAGTTTTGGGTGATTTTGGTCCAATTAGATTGAGTTTCGATCGATTGAAATTGAAATTGGATATTGTAGCATTTCGGGCACTGTAGCAGTTTTGGATACTGTAGCAGTTTCGGGCAATTAATTGAATTTGCTACAGTGAAAATAATAGTTTCGCTCGAAACCAGTGATAATTGCTACAAATTCGGCTACAGTGAAATCTATTTGTTACACCCGAAACTCAGTTTGAGTGAAATTCGCTACAGTGTTTCGATCGAAACTGCTACAGTGAAGTGCGAATTTGCTACAGTGTTTCGATCGAAACTGTTACAGTTAAATGCTAAAAATTGTTTGTAATTGGTGCGATTGATTTTTAATAGTTTCGGGCGATGGATTGAATTTCCTACAGTAAAATCGCTACAGTGCTCTACAGTGAATTCGAAATTGCTACAGTGATTTTAATAGTTTCGCCCGAAACTAGTTTTGCTACAGTGATTTGCTAAAAGCTACAGTGTAATTCCAAAAAGCATAATATGTGAGTGTGAGTAAAATAATCAACAAATTGGTTTGTATTGAACTTACACTTGTTTTCTACTTTTTGACCGAAAGAGGAAGTTTGACCAATATAAAGTGAGTAGCTATTGTTTCAATGATTGAATTGGCCTATTGGAATTTAAAAAGAGAGGTAATTTGGTTGAGGACAACTTCGATGGATGAGTCACCAATCGAAAGTCAGGAATGTCTCACCAATTCGATTGACACCTTGCTTTAATGCTTTCTATCTCTACTTTTTTTTTATTAAAAATGCATCGTGAGTGCTTTTTGACCGAAAGTAAATTGATTGACCAATAAAAATCTAGAAATCGGCTGATAAGGTGATTTGCTACAGTGAAATTAATAGTTTCGCCGAGAAATGCATCGAGCGAAACTAGTGATTGATACTGAAGCCTTTCGATCGAAACTAGTAATTTTGGTACTGTAGCCTTTCGCCGAGACTAAAATTGGTCGAAATTTCCTCAGTGAGTTGGTTTCGATCGAAACCTTCAAATTTCTTAGTATTGTTCTATATGCTACCCGAAAGTGATGAACAGCTGAGTAAAAACCAGATTTCCAGGCTCGATTGCTACATAAAACTCACTCAAATCAACTGAAAAATATTGGGTAATCACTTCAAATCATACGAAAACAACCTAATGACCTCTTGAGCTTGCAAAATCACTAAAATCAACAAAAAAACTCAAGAAATTGCAGAAATTCGAACCAAAAAAAAAAAATCCAAAAATTTCAAAACTGTTCAAATCCGAACGTGTTTTGCTCTGATACCACTTGTTGGTCCCTTTTAATCCAACAATACTAATCTAGGACGATTTACCACGCTAATAATGAAAGATTTGAAGCTTAGACGTGGGGTGTGTTTGTGAACGAAGGTGAAAGCTGTCAAAATAATTTTCTTACTATTCAACACACACGCACTCACACATTCTACACCAAAAACACACACCCTAATGAATTAGGGTTTGGGGGTATATATACCACATTAGTTGGTATATTATACCCCTAGTAACTAAGAACTAGAATATTACAAACTAGCCCAAAGTTAATTAAATACAAACCAACTAAGATAAACACATTGAAATTGAACACTATAAAATATTCCTAACAACTTACACATTCCATGCCGCGCTCAACGAGGATCTATGAAGGAAAAGGTCCCATCACCGACACCACTCCACCACGCCTACGCCTACGCCACCACATGCTGCTCCGTCTCTCCAGTGTTCAAAACTGAACCCAGAGGAACACCAATTGCTGCTACTCCTGAGAATCCCACTTGATTGCCTCACTCAACACCACACCACACCATCATCACCACCATCAACAACAGAGACAGACTCGTCCCACGGACGACGTGACGATCCCGAAGACGGAGATCATCTCAAGGGGGAGTAAAGGAGAAGAAATGAGTTGAAGATCGTACAGCAGCATCAGCAGCAATCATCATCCACGCCACCTCCACCAACTACACCCCGCCGGAGGCTTCCACTACCTCCGTTCACATTCTTATGTGTCAGGCTATTATGTTCATAATGGAACACTCGAAGGAGCCATGGCACATCTCATCCACCACATTCCGCCACTACTGCGCTGACCACTCTGAAGACCGGGCTCCCTGCTCTTGAAAGTCACATTTCAATGGAGCCTTGGCACATTTTTTACGCCCCACGCCTACCTTCTTCTGGAGCCAGACGAGTCAACTTCGTGGCCGAACCAGACAAATTTCATTCGAAGACGACGAATCCGGCATCGAGAAGAAGAAGATTGGAGAATCTTAACAAGTGAGTCCTAGCCGAGCCATCAATGCCTCCGCAAGAAGAGGAGATATCCCTTGTAGGGGGAGTTTGCTAGGAATCGAGATCTCCAATATGCCCAACAAAGATATCCCGCGCTGAACTGAAGATTGAACACTAAGGGGTAGATTGTTAGGAAATATTTTGTAGTGTTCAATTTCATTGTATTATCTTTGTTGATTTGCTTTATTAAACTTTGGGCTAGTTCTTAGTTGGGTTAGTTCTTAGTTATTCATGTAATGGGCCTTCACAAGAGGCCCACCTATTATATACCAACTTGTGGTATAAATAGGAAAACCCTAGCACATAGTGTGTGTGCTTGTGAGTGTTTCTATTCTAGAGAGAAAATTTTTTGAGCCTCCATCTTATCCTCTCAAGCACCCCACACCATTTGCTTTGATTTCAAGATTATTTGTGTGGTTAATCCATCCTAGGTTAGATTGTTTGGTGTAATAGGGACCAACACTTGAATTACGGTTTAGATTCATAGAAGTTTATATAGTGGAAGCTCTAACAAATTCAAAACACGTTGCGACTTTTAGATTAATGGGTTAGGGTGTTTTAAGAGGTACCGTTTTCTGGAATTAGTATAATTTTCAAAGGAGGTCATAGTAGTATAAGAATTCTTGCGATTTCAGAATTTTGGGTGTTTTTAAGAAATTTGAATAAACTTCGGGCGATTTGTGATGGTATGAGAGTCGGTCGATTTTACTTGAGTCTTAGAACATAATACTATAATAATCACATTGGGACGATTTACCTTTGTATAAGAATCGATCGATTTTAGGTAACACAAGGAGGTTTCGATCGATTTGAATAAAGTGATGTGGAGATTCGGTCGAAACTAGAAAATTGAGTGAACTTTGGCCGATAGGTACACATAGTCACATTAGCATAAGATCGGGCGATTTGTGACATTAAGAAATAGGGCGACTTGGATTTCTCAAGTCGGGCAATTGGAAAGTAACTAAAGGCTCGGCGAAACTATTATAGGCATGTGATGAATCGAGCAATTGAGAGAGGGCTTGACAATTCGGGCGAAATGGTGACGAAATTGAAGCTCGGCGATTTACCATGCAATCGGGCGATGCATGCACGAATCGGGCGAGGCTAGGCTTTATGCATGCCCAAATCGGGCGATTTAAATTGTGTAAGGATCAATTGAAATGTAGGGCTAATTGTACAAGAAATCGGGCGGTTTGAAACATCTCGGCGAAACCCAGTTTCGGGTATGACGAAATCGGACGATTCTTTTTAAGATTCCAAATAGTTTAATATAGTTTAATCCTTTGTCTCAATCGGGCGATTTAGGGTAACTAAATATCGAATGGACTTGGAGTTGTCCGAAAGTCGGGCGATCTAGGTCATCTCAGACTTAGAATATTTTTATAATTTCTGATATAATTATTTTAAACTGTACAGTTCGAGGGTTGATAAAGATACTAATAATATTTATTATATTCAGAGAACCAATATATAAGTACTACACCAGACATCTTATTTGGCGATAGCGGGAGGACAGGTAGGTGGATCATCCATCTACAATGCGTAAACACATATGTGAATTATGTGTTTTCCCGTAATTCGATGATTTTTGTGATTCACGTGACTTATGTGATCTACGTGTTTACCTGTTTCACGTACGTTTTATTTAAATCATGCTTCCATGAGATTTTGTGAACATGCATGGCACGTGCATATCACGTCAGCAAGAGAGTGTTGTACCGTAGTGACTTACGGGGTAGAATGAGATGTTTGTGATTGGTGACTCCTAGAGGAGTCGAGGTTGGGCTCATTGGGAACCTGGAGGAGACAGGCGTGATCGATCTTTCTACTCGGGCGTGATCGTTTCGAGGTGCATACCGCCGTATGAGATTTTGGTGCGACCTGATAGGAGGCCATTGGCGTGATCGTCCAGTGCACTATCAGTGTATGCTTTGGTGCGGAGCGACCCTGTAGGAGGCCATTGGCGTGATCGTCCAGTGCACTACCAGGGTAGGCTGCCGCAAGACTTGGGGGTGGCCTCCCAGTAGTCTTTTGCGCGCGAAGGTGTCGAGCCTAACCTAGGGCCCTGTATCGTGTGAAATAGGAATGCGGGAAAAGAAGAGTGTGCATTATATCATGTTGCGAGGCATTGGGATTGGGGTTTAGTGCACACTTGCATACATGCATTTTATTCACCTACTGGGCAATTGGTCAGTGCTTACGTGTTGTAGGTACTGAGTCTGACGTCGGTGCGCGTCAAGACTGAGGCGGCTGGTGGCGGTGCTCCACGGACTTTTGAGGGTGGTGCGGTACATGGATGAAGACCTGTGGAGCGGCATTAGGGTTTTTTGTACTTTTGACATTTTGGGGCTACGGCCCGTGTACAGAGATGACGATGTAGACGGATTTTTATAGTAATGTATATTATTTCAGGAAAAAGTTTTAAATTAGACGGGCGTTCCGCGGCTTACGTTGCGGAAATCCGCCACAAATCCTAATTAGAAAACGAGGGTCACCACATTTATTTCGACTAAGGTTTATTTTGAGTGATATGACATGCATTAAGACTGTAACTTCAGTATAAAGTAATCTTTAGAGTAAATTTAGCAATTTTATTGTAAAAGAAGTTATAGAACTTACGAGTTTCACGGTAGATTATTATTGAAGGGAAGTTAGAATTTATGATTCTGGGTAAGGATAGACTATGAATTTCAATTAAGGTGGATGAAGATTTGAAGGTTTGATCGAAGGTAGGGATTGCATGATAAATCGGCGGATTTAGTAAACAAGAAAGCCGGGCAGTATATATACATATATATGTCCCTTAGTTAGAATAAATATTAAATATGTCTCAGCAATTCTTGGACAGTGGTTGCTATCGGGCAATTGGAGATTGAAATGATTGAACTCACATACAAATGAAATCGGGCGATTCAAGGACGGCGAAACTAATACCATGTGGGACTAATCGAGCAATTTAGAGACCATGAATCGGACGATTTAATGGTTGCTTGAACTCGGCAAAAGTGGATGTCATAGCATGACAATCGGGAGATAGTAAAATGATTTTGGAATGATCAAATTAAGACTAAAATCGGCCGATCCTAACGTAGTGATCTAGGTAATGATTACAACTTCAATAAGAGAATGGAAACTCTAGTAGATACCTTTACGAGTAAGAAACAAATATATATATATATATATATATATATAGATACCACTAGGAGCTAATAATTACATAAGGTAATAAAATATAACATTAGTGGGGGGCTTCCATGTTCGGATGGCTATATAAGCTTTATTATTTTGGTAGTGGAGGCATCATAGGACAGCTATGCCACGTGAGTATTAGATAAAAAGAATATAATATTAGGGACATTATTTGCTTTTGAGTCTTTTGCTAATGGAAGTGACTTTCGATCGAATGCTTAGAAAACTACATGAAGATTCGGTCGAAACTTGACTTGGCATGAATCGGGCGATTTGACATAGAACCCAGTATATTCGCCGAGAGTTATAACACAAAAATGTGTACTAACTTAATGTGAACCAGTGTCGAATGACTAAGAAATTAGAGCAAATGAATATAATCGAATTTAATTATTTCAGTCTAGTCAGCTAGTTTAAATATGATACTAATACCACATTATGTTTATTTAAGGGTCGAAAAATTAGAGACGTCACAAAGGTGTAAGCTAGTATAGCTCGGACGACAGGTAAGTGGAAATCACAACTACAACACATAATTTTTGTGTGTGCATGAATTACGTGATTATGTGCTTCTATGACAATAAATGAATATTACGTGACGTATTCTGTTTACGATACATGAAATGTGGTGATAATATGAAATGCACTTTTATATGAAACACGACATGAGCATATGCACGCACGACTAGTATAAGAGTCAGGGAAAGAGAGCGTGCATGAGTATAAGATCGCGTGAGAGCGATGTATATTTGCCGATATAGGCATTTGTGTCGACTCAATGATGAGTCACGGCTATTCTATGCTACTATGGCGATTCACGATGTCGAGTTACCTGATTCACGAAAGGCAGGGGAAATTCACCATGGCGATTCACGATGTCGAGTGCCTGATTCACGATAGGCAGGTGGATACCCCGTAGCGGGAAATGCAACCTGGAGGATGCGGCTCGAGGGAATAAGCGGCACCGAGGGAACCTCGGGTGTTGGCGACTTCGTAGTAGGCTACTAGTGAGAAGCGCCCGCGTGTCAGACTGCATTGGGATGGAAAGGCGCCTTAGGGTTAAATGAAATCTGTGTGCACGGGTTAGCCTCTCAATGGGCTCGCATTGGGATTGAAAGGCACTATTAGCCTCTCAGTGAACCACATTGGGATGGAAAGGCACAATAGGGTTAAGCACAAATTGCGTACCCAGGTTTAGCCTCCCAGTGTGTGTACTGCCACTTATTTATACCAGTAGGGATTTGAGCTCTATATGGTGCATAGTAAGATTGAAAGCCGAGGGGCCCAAATATGAAGTGAAAGAACGAGAAAGATGTGAAAAGTAGATAGCATTGGCGCGAATGCCTTCGCTATTTAGGTCATGTGCATTGCATGCATGATTTTCACTTACTGAGCTTTATAAGCTCATTCCACGTTTTTATGTGTTGTAGGACCCGCGATCACGGTACGTGATCATTTTCACGGCGAGGCCAACTTTTGAAGCTTCCGTGGGTTTTTGAGATTGAAGTGTGTGCATGGATATGACCTTGTGGAGGCCCAGTAGATAGTTTTATTTTAACACGCTTGCACACCTTCCTATGTTATTAGGACCCATGACCATTTTGTACGAAACCTTACGAGTCCTTTTTATAAAAGGAAAAATTTTATACGCGCTTTTTGCACAATCCATCTCTCCACAATAACATTAGTCACATAGACTAGTTAAGAAAATATTGGTGAGTGGCGGGGTGCCACACTACGCTCAGGTTGCAGAGCGTGCTTTAGTAGCTCAGCAAGCAGAAATATGGATTATCCGAGTCAAGGAAGCAAAGGGAAAATTCGTACAAGGACCGAAATGGAGCAGAGGGAACCCAAAGAAGCAATTTGTTCCCAAAAACGTCAAGCCTAATTTTCATAACCGACCTGGACCACCACAGCAACCTAATCGAAAACAGAGGAGACCCCCGATGACTATACCCATATGCCCAAGATGCACACGGCGGCATCTGGGCGTTTGCTACTCACAGAACGCAACCTGCTTTAAGTGCGGGAAGACAGGCCACTTCTCCAAAGCATGCCCGGAGAATGTATCCGGAAGTCAAGCAATCGTTCAAGCCAGGCCACCTACGATACTCGCTCGGGTGTATACGCGAACTTCGGAAGAGCCGGAGAACAACCCGTCTGTGGTGGCAAGTACCCTTCTTATCCATCAAACCCCGACATGTATATTAGTTGACTCAGGAGCCACGCATTCATTTGCATCTATTAACTACGTGGTGAGACTCGGGGTTACACCTAGCCTAGCTAATTATGAGTATAGTGTTACCATCCCTCATGGAGCTACGACGCGAACCAATCAGATTCTACGAAATACCGTGTAATAGTGAACGATAAGACCCTACCCGTTGATCTGATAGTCATTCCTATGAACGATTATGAAGTAATCCTTGGAATGGACTGGCTATCGAAGTACAGGGCAGTTATAGAATGTAACCGTAAGAAGGTCACATTCCACCTAGAGAATACCAAACCTTTTACCTTTACGGGAACTAACAAGAGCAGCCATATTCTCAAAATTTCGGCAATGAAGGCACAACGTTTGATCAGGGCGGGATGCGAAGCCTACCTGGTATTCGCAGTATCATCAGAAGAACGCTCATGTCCCAAGTTGGAAGACTCCCAGTAGTCTGAGAGTTTCCCGATGTATTTCCTGAAGATTTGCCAGGACTTCCACCAGACCGTGAGATTCAGTTTACGATCGATTTAGTACCCGGAGCTGCACCAATATTGAAAGCACCATATCCATTAGCTCCCGCAGAACTAAAAGAATTGAAGGAACTAGATGGATCGATGCGGCTCTGCATCGGTTATAGAGAGCTACTATCAAAAATAAGTATCCCCTCCCAAGAATTGACGATCTATTGTTGAGGTATATGCCATAGATACCGTACGAGGACTGGGCGTACGAGGGCAAGTTTGTAATTGTGTAGTGTTTAGTGATGTAATTTGATTACTTCTATTAATGGAATGATTTTATTCATCATTAACTAATTATTGGATAAATAAATTAAAAGGCAAATGATTAATTAATCTAAAGATTTCACCTTGCAGTCTGTGTGGATAAGACAAATTAATAAAACCCAAATATTGGCAGTTCAGTTACTGATTCTGCGGGGACAGAGATGGGCACCAGTAAGCTGAGATAGTGTCATATTAAAATTAGTCCGCAAGTCTAAGTCTCCAATAGGGTGACTGAATCGACAAGTATGACTTGTTTGCCGATGGGTCCAAAACGGTTGTGCCAACCGTTCACTTGGGAGCCGATGAATCAGAGGATTATCTGTATTTGGACACTGACTCGTAATCGAACAATCACATGACTTGAATCTGATGTTCAGTGCTAGATTAAGTGATAAATGATCATTGGGACTAAATCAGTAGCAGTTTGAACGTCGAATTTTGATTAATTTGATTCTGAAATTTTACTGTTGACGAAGAACATGAAGAACACGTTCTGATTTTGATCAAATTCGATATATTTTGCTTCATAACGTGTTTAATTGCTTGTTCGTGCGTGATTAGTACTTGATTGCGAGCAATTACCTCAAACTTCACTATCTGATTCTTTGTTTTTGCTCGAATTTGTGTTAATCGTATTCTGTGAATTTTTCTCGATTGCTCAAATTTTTCTCGCTAAGTTTTGCGATCGGATTAGTTTCTCAATCGATAAACTTAGCGCGAGAATTTTTCTCGGTAAGAATACGAAGTCAGCGCTAGAATCGTCATCAGTAGAAACGTTTTTAGTTAGAAATATTTCTCGAGCATTATCCAGCGAAAAACGTTTTCGAGTAAGACCAATTTTGACCTTGCATGCGTAATAACTTTCACTCGAAAAACTTTTTCAGTCAAACCTTTTAACGTTTGACCAGGCGAAAATCATTTATACGCGAGAAACGTTTCTAGTCAACGGATTTATTTTGACTTGTCGAGAAACTTACTAACGTACTGTTTCTTTACGATCGAAATAAATTCACGATCAGGAAATTTTTCTCGACTGAACGATTTTGGGCAATTTATTTGGCTCGCAAAATTTTCGGCTGACAAAATTTCTCGCACGAAAACAGTAAATACATTCTATATCGACGAAATTAATTTCGATCATACTCTAAAGATTGAATCGAAAATAATTGTCGATCTAATCTTCGAATCAAACGCTACTAACAAATTTCGTCACCTGTGAAGCACTTTACATCGTCTTCAACCCTCAGAACAATCAACGAAGATCCTTCAACAACTCGACTACTATAATACAAACATGGATGCATACTCACTCGGAAATGCCAACCGTCCGCCGATCTTGCAAAGAGGCGAATACACAGTGTGGAGAAGCCGCTTCCTGAATTTCATCGCTCCAAAGGATCAAGCCGAAAATCTACTGCAGTCCCTTGAAGAGGGACCGACACAGTTCTGGGTTCATGTACCCGGGGACGAAACAGCTACTCCAGCAATTCCAGCTTCTAGGCGACTACTGCAAAGTCTAAGATCATTAGCTTAGAAACTAAGTTAGAAGATAGTGAAAAGAGGGTCTGCGAAATGAGTAATAGTTTACGTTCTTGCGAAGCTGAGCGAAATGAAGTATCATCAAAATATGAGACTGTCTTAGAGGAACAGTGTATGCTTTACTCTAAGATTAAACGATTAGAGAATGTTATTTCGAATATAGGTCTGGCAGATCAAAAATCTCCTTCTAACTTAATTTCTAACTGGGAAAATACTTTATATGATCAAAAACCGATCCTATGTGACACTCCAGAGACTCTTCGTAAATTAAAAGATTTACAAGATACTTTGAACTCTGAAAGGATAGGTTCTGGCGCTGAAAAGGAAAAGTTTTTAAAGGAGATCTTATATCTCAAAAATTCCCCGTCTTTATCTGTTTCAAATGATTTGTCAAATAATACATCTTCCTCAAAACAGGTAAAGAAGACAAAAACTAAAAGAAGCATCCTTGTTCCTAAAACTGAGAAAACTTTTACTAATCATTCTGAGTCAATATTGACCGAAGCTGAAACGTTAAGTAAAAGTAGAGCTTTAAAATTAGCTAATGAACAAACTAAAATTAGGAATGAACAAGGAAAATCAATATTATATTCGAAAATTGGAGTTGAAAATGTTCAAGATTTTTCCTCTCCCATTCCTATCAAAAGGGAAGCGTGCAAAGAAGAAGTTCCAAGCTTAAGCAAACGAACTTCTCAAATCCCGCACATTTATCATTATAATGTGAATGACGTGCGTTATTGTCGTAGGAATACTAGTTCTCCTGTTACTGATGCTTATAATGCTTTATGCTCGTATTCTTACATGCAATATCCAGTTCAGATTAAGTCTGATAGACACCTTCTGCGACTTGCTAGGGAGAAAATCTTTAGATCTTCTAGACCTAGGCACACGTTCACTGGCGCTGATATGTCATTTCCCTTGTTCACCAAACCTGGATTCCTAAATCACAAATCAAATTGAATAGGACTTTAAAGGATGATTTAGGATCAATATCTGAACCAAATGTGCTTAACTTGTTTTCTGCTAACAAGGGATGACCCATCCAAAAATGGGTACCAAAGTCCCGATAAAGTTCTTGCAGATTCCCAGCATGGGTAGGTACTAAGAGAGCTGCTCCACACCCATGACTGGTATGCGATGAGAGCAGCCAAACATCCCAGCGTGTATGGTACCTTCGGTTGCTCCACATACACGACTGGATAGCGATGCGAGCAATCACATGAGGGTACATTATACACATGCATGATTCAAAAGAACTTTAAATGTTAAATTTTAGCATGCATATGAACTGGAATGTCTAATACCCTCTCATTGGTACATTTTCATTATGCATACATATTTAAAAAGAAAAAAAATTCAAGCTTAAACATTCGCGTATGCATATAAGCTGAAACGTTAAAATACCTATTTTAAGTGTTAAATAGCGAAAAACATACATTCTAATGCATTTTTAAAGAACAATAATTCTTTAGTATGCATCTGATCTGAAAATAAATAAATACGCTCACGCTTATTTAATTGGGAGAGAACTTACATGATTAAACGTGCATGCTTTGAGGGGGAGTATAACTCCATATTTACGAGGGGAGAGTACATTTTTAGGGGGAGTACACCTTAGGTGCACGATTTGAGGGGGAGAAACTTCATTTAACCCATATACATATAAGTATACATATACCTATATCTATTACTATTACGATACTACTTATCTACTACTATTACGATAATATATATATAACATATATATATATATATATATATAAGTATACCCAAAAAAAGGGAAAAGAAAAGCAAAAAAAGGGAAAAGAAAAGAAGAAAAAAAAGAAAAGAAAAAGAAAGAAAAACCCTCTCAGGCGCTTCCACCTCCCAAGACGAACTTCACTTGAAAACTCGACCCTCAAGAGTTCGAGATTTACAAAAGGGTGACCTCCATACACAAGCACGAAGATGATCTCAACCGCCCTGCTCCGACTTGCTGATGAAGCAGCACTCACCAAAATTGACGGACGCATGGATTCTAGGTTCCCATGGTTCAGTCAGACCAAACTGAGCCTAACCCCGCAACATAGCCGAGTGTTAGTGAAGATTTCAAGTCGATCAGCCACATTTTTTTTGGCAATCTTGACAAGACCGAAGAGCAGACGATACATATAACCCTCACCTCACAAAACATTCGGGCCATCCCATATAGGTACAGGAGTTGATCTTTTTATCAGCTCCCGGGTAGAAGTCGCCTCATTTGGTCCAACAGCGCATGCACAACCGAGCCTTACCCACTCATCGATCTCCCAATAGACCGATGTTTCATCAAATCACGGGGAGCCACGTAGCTATCACCGCTTCACTTGGAAGTGGGAGATATTGAATTAAGTGGTAGTTAGCCCCACACCACTGAACTTTCTTGAACACATCGAGTCTAGGTGTCCTCACTACCAAAATGTTTTATATTTTTAGGACACATACATTTTTTCTTATCTGGACTTCGTGACCAGATCAGAACTTCCATAGACACGTCTCTCGTAGATGTGATTCCAAGATTGGAAGGAAGTCCTACCGTTGCAACATCAAAACAACAACGGACTAGGCCATCGTCTCGAGCTAGACTCTTGAACGATGTAAACGGGATGCCTAAGTGGCCCTGGTTTATCAAGTCCTGTCGTCACAGGCCACGTCTTGGAGTTAGTCTCCGAAGTCGTGTTGACGGATTGCCTTAGTGGCTCTGTCTGGTTATTACCTGCACCGACCTGTCGTTAGTGTCCTTCTTGGATTCCTATATAAGCATGCCGATCTCGTTAACACGAATCGCCATGAGGGGGAGAAGGGGATACGTATAACAAACAGGTTGGACCACCCACCAACTTCCGCCGCGCGTACCACTATGAAGCCGGGCTCTCTTGCACTCAACGTCAATTCAGAAGGAGCCTTGGCACATTTTATAACACAACCCACGCTCACCAATAAAATTCCGCCGCGCTTACTACGATGAAGCTGAACTCCACTGGAACCACCAACGTCACATTCCAAAGGAGCTTTGGCACATGTTAAAAGACACCACACACATACCTTCTTCTGGAGCTAGATAAGCTTCCTCGAGGCCGAACCAGACAATTTCCTTCGACGAAGACAAATCTGGCACTGAGAAAAAGAAGATTGGAGAAGACTTGACGACTTCAAAATACGGTAAAAGACAAGGACAAGATGCAAACAAAATTTCAAAGATCTGCCACATCATCAAGAAACGAATATCGGGGCGTGGATCACAGCATACATCCGATCTACAACGTATAGCGTCAAGACAAGAGAGTTGCTGAAAGTGCATTCAACCCCACAAGACAGCCTTTGCAGGGGGAGCAAGGGGAGATTGTTAGGACTCGACAGATTCTCCATGTTGCCCAAAAAAGATAACCCGCGCTGAATTGAAGATTGAACACTAATGGAGTTTCATTGTGTTTATCTTATTTGGTTTGAATTTAATTAACTTTGGGCTGGTTTGTAATATTCTAGTTCTTAGTTGCTAGGGGTATAATATACCAACTAATGCGGTATATATACCTCCAAACCCTAATTCATTAGGGTGTGTGTTTTTGGTGTAGTATGTTTAAGTTGCGTGTGTATTGAATAGTAGAAAACCATCTTCTAAGCACCCATCGTCTACACTAACCCACCCCACGTTCGATCTTTAAATCTTCTATCATTAGCGTGGTAAATTCGTTCATTGTAGATTGTTTGGATGGAAATAGGGACCAACACAACCCTTCTCTATTCCTGAGTGGAAATGGGAGCATATTACCAAGGACTTTGTTGTCGGCTTATCGAAAACTGTGAAAGGCCACGACGCCATTTGGGTAATTGTAGATCGATTAACCAAATCTGCCCATTTTCTACCTATTAGTTCATTTTCTCTCTCGAGCAACATGCTAGATTGTATATTCAAGAAATTGTTCGACTTCATGGGATTCCTACGTCCATAGTATCGGATCGAGACTCGGGATTCCTGTCTAAATTCTGGGCGAGCTTACAGAAAGCAATGGGAACGAAGCTTTCATTCAGCACCGCTTATCATCCTCAAACCGACGGACAATCAGAACGAACTATCCAAACTCTCGGAGATATGCTCCGAGCCTGTGTCCTAGACTTCAAGGGAACATGGAGCAAATATCTTTCGTTGATCGAATTCTCGTACAACAACTCACGCTACTATCGGGATGGCGCCATACGAAGCCTTATACGGGCGAAAATGCAGATCCCCGGTACACTGGGACGAACTCGGCGAACGAGCACTTCTGGGGTCCGATATGATACGAGAAATGACAGAGGCAATAACGAAGATTCGAGAGCGAATGCAAACTGCCCAAAATCATCAAAAGGGCTACGCTGATCAGCGACGAAGGCCATTGGAATTTGCTGAAGGAGATTTGGTATTCTTGAAGATATCCCCGATGAGAGGTGTCAAGCGATCCGGGAAGAAGGGCAAATTGAGTCCGAGATACATTGGTCCTTTCAAAACACTCAAGAAAGTAGGGGAAGTTGCCTACCAACTGGAATTACCCGCCTCGTTAGCCCAAGTACACGACGTATTTCACGTATCAACCATACGCAAATACGTTGGGAACCCAAATCATGTGATGGGAAGTGAGTCACTTCACCAACAACTCAAACCGAATTTGAGCCATGAAGAAGAACCGGTAGAGATTCTGATGCACGAGGTAAAGCGACTTCGGAACAGGAACATTCCGCTAGTCAAGGTACTGTGGCGAAACCAGACGGTTGAGGAAGCCACATGGGAACGAGAGGATGACATGAAGATTTGTTACCCCAATTTATTTCTTTCAATATAATTTCGGGGACGAAATTCTTGTAAGGGGGGAGGATGTATTAATACGGGATTATTTTATTAATATTCGGACGGTATGAAGTCGATTTCGAACATACACCGATTTTCTTCCCCAGTGAAGACAAGAATTTAGAATTTGACCCGATAATGAAAAATAATAATAATAATAATAATAATAATGGCCCAATTGGGCCAAAAGAAAAATAATGGCCCAATTGTCAGAGATAGATTAAAATTAGGAATCTTGGCCCAATAAAATATAATAATAATAATAATAATATTAATGATAATAATAATAAAATAAATAACAAAAGGGCCAAAATTTTTAAACGGATATGGACCTCCTTACACATCATTACTTTGACCCAAAAATACTATAATATTAATAGAATCAAAAACAAAACAAATCAAACAAAACAAACCAACTCAAAAAAAAATGAAACAAACAAAATATAAAAATAAAACTAATTCATACTTTATTACCCTAAATATAAATTAACAACTCAACTACAGGGAGGTGGGGAGAAAATGAAGAGGAGAAAAGGAATAAGTGACACTCCAAGCACTTGTAGACAAGGATCAAGTCATCAAAAGCTACCTAATACACTATGATAACAAGAATAAATTAGATAAAAAATTTTAGAGAAGGACACGAGATAGAGAGGAGAGGCCGAGAGAGAGAGAGAGAGAGAGAGAGAGAGAGAGAGAGAGAAGTAGAGAAAGAGAAAAAAAAGAAAAGGAGAAGCTCACGGACGAGGAGGAGCTCGGGATCGAAGGGTCGGGATTATTCACTCGTAACACAACTTTGTACGGATTAAGGTAAGTGAAGATCACCTACGTACGTAAACGATATTAGGATTCGTGAATATTACATGCTAACATGATCGTGATTAAATTCTTCGTCCTATGTGGTAGTGATAATTTACTTGCATGAATTTTGTGTTTTATGCTCATATGTGTATATATATATATATATATATATTTCGGTTAGCTTAGGGAGGATGAATACTTGAAAATAGGGTTAGAAGATTTTGAATTAAGAGGATAGGGCAAAAATTTAAGTAGTGGTGCAAATTAGGGCTTTCTAGGGTCAAATTTAAATTTAGAATTCTTGGGCTTAAATAAATAATCAATAAAATCGGTTGGGGTTAAAACTAAATTTTTAGAAACTCTCGGATTAAAAACAAATATTCTAAAAATTTGGTTGGGGTGAATTGTATAAATATCGAAAGTTTATGAAATTAAATAAAAAAAATCTTGGTTAGTGAACTCTATGTA